>NW_011627088.1:1205201-1225541 GCF_000204515.1 Acromyrmex echinatior | reverse complement strand
GACACTGGAGATTCCATTAGCGGGTCCAGAGGTTCCAGTGGTGTCATGAAATGCGCGAGAACACATTGCTTCGGGTCCTCAACCTCGAGAACCGACAGAGGACTCCCCGGTCTCTTCTTATCAGCGACAGGAGCATGCTTTGATAAACGATAAAAATTAAATTGGAGTACTCCACAAAGAAAGTGGAATAGAATACAGAATTACGCGTAATTTATAATCTATGTATACTCTATTAATTTTATTTTATTTTATTTTATTTTTGTAATTTTATTTATTGTAATCATTATTTGAAGTGAATCGTAATTATTATTTGAGTAAATAAAAAAGCAAAAATAGTTTTTAGCAGAAATTTTTTATATAAATTTGATCTCTTTTTACAAGTTTTAAGATATAATTTTGTATTACTGTTTTATTAAATAATAGCATTTTTCAGAATCATGACTTATTACGCTTTATTTTAGACATCTCTAGTCTCTTTTTCTAGTAGACATATTTTATCTATTTTTAGATGTTTGTACGGAAGGTCACAGCTCGTAAGAGTCTAAGGCCAATAGCTTGACTATTCTAATTTCAGCAAATGCTATGCTTGCTCAGAATTATTAGGTTAGCGTTTTTAATGAAAGAATGTTATTTATTTCACATGAGCATTAAAAAATACATTAATGAAAGTACTTCCCATCACTTGTAAAACGCTACGAATTAATTCCAACACCTAATAATTACATGTTATTAATTCTACTAAACATTTTTGTAATATTTGGTTAATATTTTCCAATTGGGCAAGGAGCAATAAATTATATTTTACTATATGTATCAATTTTAAAATTTAAAAATCGCTTGAAAAAAAAGAATAATTGTTTTATTTTTTTAATTTATATAAATTGCTTTGCAATTTCTTGTGATATTTAAAATTAATCTATGTATACTTTAATGAAAATATTAAGTAACATTGCTTTACTGTGACATTATTTTACAATGACTTAAAATTCGAATATTACAATACTTCGATATTTTAATTAGCAAATTTTAAAATTTTATAAAATTCTTTTCGCTACGATATGCGAATTAAAATATCACTTATTTGCTACACAGCTATAACAACAAAAATTGTTATTTTTTAATTGTTTGAAGAAAAAGAACGGAAGCTTAAAGAAAAAATAAAGAACATATATTTATTCTTCTACAATTAGTTATTACTAAAGTTGCATTTCAAAATTAATATTATAAAAATTTTAATAATTTAAAACATTGAAATTCATTTTCTAAGAATTGAACTTTGTTTTTAATTGTGTTGTTATTTTTTTTGTAGCAAATAAATGATATATCCCCTGGGAATATAAAGTATGTGTCACGTGCGATTAATGTCGCGATTAACGGAAATGCTATGCAAAGTGCAGCGTTATCATTGTATTCTAACTTTTTATGTTTATGTGCGTGATTATATGTACAATAATTAGTGTGTTTTGCATGTACAGATATTGTGTCGGAAAAGAGCAATAACGAGGAAATAAGAGAAGAGGAAGAGGCCAAGGAGGTATCAGGCAACGGAGCAACCACAAGGTGAGCATTATTCATTTGATATATTTATTATTTGGAAAGGAAGAATAATGCTGCGCGTTTACTTTCCACTAATTCTATAGTACACTAACTTTATAGTAATATTTTCTTTTTAAAAAAACACATGTATATTTTTTTATTGACTTACTGGTACACCGGCTGGTAAAAAACGTTCGAGAGAAGCGAGAGGTATAATAAAGCAGTCACGGTCCAAAGTGGCCAAAGAGATTGGTTCGCCTCGTGGCGGGCTGTTTCCAGAAACCACGAGAGGTGTGTAGGTACCGGAAGTACGGTTTCCGCTAAAGGATACCTGTAAAACGATAACATAATTAAAAAATTATACTAAATATAAAAATTATACTAGATAACATCTATTATCGTGTGCATGTCAATAGACAGAATTAGTCTCGCACATCAATTTATATACATTTAATATTTTATACTGTAAAGTCCAGGACAGAACATAAGGTTGATACGAATATTAGTAATTACATGGGTATATGAAACATTATTCGAAACATGTATAAAATGAAAACTCATTCTGATCATTTTATTGATTGTGTAATCCTTTGATATCTCTACACTTTTAATTAAACGTATTAAAACATTTACACTCTTTATTTAAAATTATTAATGTATTAATGAAATATAATATAAAAATAATTATTAATAATTATTTATTTTTATTAAATATATCTAAAAATGTTTACATTTTAAAATATCTTTATTTTTGCAATAACAACATGTTTTCATAAGATCGGTATGACTAGATTAATGATATAAATTTTTCTAATGAGATTGTTTTTCTTTTTTATTACATATTACAGATAAATTCTACATTATTTTCTTTAACTATCTTAGTAAAAAAATTTCACTACGCTTAAAAGAATCGATGTCGGATATGAGGTTGTAGATTATCTTCGCAGGATTAAAAATGAAAGCGCTGAGAGGTATACAGCGTATGCAACATATGCAGTAAATTTACGAGCATAGACATATCTCGCAAATACATTTATAGCAGTAATAGTAAAGATGTCAAGGTAACGTGTCCAAATAAAATGAAAATAAGCCGTGGGCAGAAAGTCGCTGCCAGCGTTCGCACGTACGTTCGAGTCCGACTCGACTTGTCTTTTACTACTTGCGTCAAAGCTCAGACTATCGTCGTAGTTTCGGCTCGGTCGCCGTTTTTTCCCGCCATTTTACGTAAAGTCTCGTAAACCTGACAACTTTATTGCTCACGTTGGTGCAATGCGATTTACGTTGCATGTCAATTTTGCAAGTGCACTCGACGTTAGCGATTGATCACATCGCTTCGTAATTTTTCATCCCGCGATCGGCAAGTGTGAGACATCGTCTTTTATAAAGTAGAACTGAGTAGAATACACCAAGAAGATACATTTTAGAAGAACAATAATTTATTTATTTCTTTTTATTTATTATAAAAAATAAAACTTTAGTTTTTATCATAATATTCTAATCAACTTTATTATGAAAATTATTCTTGTCGTACACTACCATGTTTTCGCTATAAATTATTACAAGAAGACCTTTCGTGTTTTCCTATGTACAGAGATGTGCATACTATGAATTTAATACATTGCAACAGTGCATAGGAAATACATGTTTGCACATCGTTAATATTGTGCGAAATGTACACATGCGACGAAAAACTTCCACGATCAATAACAATTTGCATACTGTTTAGTGTATAAAAATAGTATATCGCATAACATTGTAGTAATTATGGCAAGACTTCTACTTGCATTGCGTTCGCACGCATAATACGCATTTATATCTGACTTACATATATAATTTTACTTTGATAATCAAATTAAAACAGTACAACTAAGAGTTTAATTATCTATAGTTACAAACAAGCTCGACTCATGCATTACATTCCATTGTGGTCACTGTATTAGCTTATCCTAAACAGCTGTTAAATTCCGAATGCCACATACATTGCGTATACATAATACATTAATTAAGGCATCGAATGGCGACTATTTCACAATAATGGTTCCATTGGGAAGTGTTTACTGTACTTTTTCAATTCTCAACATGCTAAAGGTGCATACAGCATAAACAAACAGCATATATATATATAAAATGCCAGATATAATCAAACTAATTTGCCAACGCGTCATTGAGAGTATTTGTGATATAAACTTTTCTGAAGATAATATATTTCTTAAAATGGATTTTTTATATAATATGAGAAAAAAAATATTATATCTTGAAAAAGATATAAAAAAGATTATTAAGAAATTCCTGAAAACTGATACTACAAAATACAATACTTCAATTCGTTAATTGTAAATTAAATTTATGCTATGACATTCTCAATGGAATTTTGTAATTTTCCTGATGGAACTTTATAATTTTATAATTATATTCTCTATTTATTGAACATATCTATAATTTATAATTTATTTTGTTTTTATGTGGAGAAAATCATTTGACATCTCTTTCAATTTTCATTTTGTCCCTGCGAATTTGCAATACACGAGATTACAATGAACTATTAAACAATAAATATTTGGTTATATATACATACATTAATTTTAAATAAATAGAAAACATAAAATTAATTAGCAAATCATGCTCGTTTTGTTTATAGGCAAACTTTAAAATGCAAACTTTCTGCATTACATGTTGCAGTACGTAATGTACGTTGACAGTGTTTTCTGCATTTGCTGCATTCACAAGTTCAATCAATACACAGAAAAAGTGTGCCAACATGCGTGTTTGGATATTTAATTACATTGCATTTGGTACACATGATGGTAAATGTCCACGCTGCACATCGTAAAGGTCACAGGTTATTGCACGACACTGCGGTCTTTGTCAGACTGTGAAAGCCGCAGCAATACTTCAATCGTGAATTTCCGCATTTATATCTCTCGCACTTTGAGCATGTTCTTTTCAATCACGCAAGAAGTTTAACAGGAGATTTATGAAGAATTCTACATATTCCTGTCGTATTCTTCCAATATTTTTTCTTGATGACCATTTCTAAACTTAATTACGATAATTGTAGCGCTGGGATCAATGTGACAGACAATGTGGAATTGTTTAATATTACACTGAGAAAAAATTTATTAAATTTTAATGTATTTTTTTCAGTAGTACACATTTATTTATAGTAAATATTTACTCGAGAAAAAAATTATAGTTATAAATTATTGTTGTACCAAATAAATATACGTTTACATTTAATAAATATTTAGTTAATACTGTTTAAACAAATATTTATTAAAATTTAATACATTTTTAGTTTAAAATTAATACTAATAATTTAACGAGTTTGTTAAAATTATTGTTGTTTTTCAATTTCATCAATTTTAATCAACTAAGAACACCATTACGTAAAACATAGTACATTAGATATTATTATGTACTTTCTGATCCCTATTATTAAAACTGTGTTTAAAAATTTCACTCGATTGCACTTGAGTATCATTTTATATATATTTAACATTCGATGAACAACAAGGATAAAATAATATACCCTGATCGCTCCCCTGTTTATGGACCAAGCGGTGAGATTCATTACATCATAAAATACTTATGACCCGAAAATGTCTTTTCTCGTGTATATAATACAATGCACTGAACGTTCACAAAAACATGGCGATGGAATGCGATACGGGCGGGTTTCGGATGGACTGATAATAAACGATAGTTGTTAATTATCGAACATTTACGCTGTGAGGAATTTATGGCATATTCTCCGATTTATCACAACTTGCAACAATATAGCGACTTTGCGTGCCGTTTGCGTAAGTGCTACTTTATGTCTTCCCTTTTATAAACGGTCTTCTATTTCCTCCGTAACTTTGCTTTATTGCAAAATTTTTCGCTATTCCCGTAGCCTATTGTGAGAAATGGCGATATAATACTTGGTTCAACGACAATGGAAAGCGATTAATCTGCCAAGCGATTAGTCTGCCAAGAAGCTCCCTCCCCCGAGATTTATTATATTAATACCGTTTAATTTCTTAGCTAATTTTTTTATTCTTAAGGGAATAATGGAATATGACTAATTTTGTTCTATGATAGGAAACATATATTTCAGCGTAGAATTAATTCAATTGCATTCATAATGAACCACAAAATTATTTACACGCACGCCTAATTTATGAAAAAGTAATTATCTTCTATTTTTAAAATGATGTATAAATTACAAGATAAAATTATTATTGAATAATGGTTATAAATTAGACGGTAAATTGGTCTGTTCATTCTAATGTTAAAGTTCCTTGCGCTTATGTAGATGACAGTTTGCGGGTAACGAGATATATTGGACGAACAACCGAGAGACAACTCGCCAACATTCTTGTTAAATAGAATAATTCTAACGTCGGAAAGAACGACATAACAATTGTAGATTAATAATTCAGTTTTGGTCGATTGTGTAGGAAATGACTATAATTAAGCTTAAATACAGAGTACCACATGTTGCAACAGTTTTCCGTGCGTGACTCACATTGCGAGATAAATACTTGATAGTTTATTAGCGTGCTATTTCACATCGTACGCCAGTATGAATTTATTATTATTTAACAAGTTTATCTCTAGATTAACAAATAGATAAATTGAAATACCTACTCTTCTGTTTTTTTGTATCTTTTTTTGAATATTCTATATTGCTATGCATTTAAAAGAAAATTAAGATGATTTTAAAATAAGAAATCTTAACTGTATTAGAAACGTTGTTAAACGTTAGACTAAAACCGCATGACAGACAAATTGTGGATTTATGCAATTATTGCGTGGTTTATGGAAAATCTTTGGTGTAATGCATGTAACAATATATATGGGTACGCAAAAAATGTACTAAATTTTAATAAATATTTGTTTGAATAGTGCTAAATATTTACCAATATAAAGATATATTTATATTTGATCCAAGAACCATTAATTTAACTTTGATTATTTTTTGAGTAAATATTTATTTACTATAAGTGAATATTCAGTTAGTACTATTCAAATAAATATTTGTTAAATTTATTAAATTTAACAAATTTAGTACATTTTGTCTCCATACGATACAATTTTATCATTTTTAATTGTTTTCTATAAACGACACAACAATCAGCCGACACTATCTATCATCTACTCTTGTTCTTAGAAAAGATCCAAATTATTTTCTTAGTTTCTTCGAGTTTCTTATGGATTTTAAGTGTACTCACCTGCCTAGACGCAGTCGGGCTTGGTGAGTCGGAAGATTCTTTCTGTTGACCGATCTGATTTTGCTTTCTCCTGGCCTGATTGCCGGTCTGACCACCCTGCGTGGAATTGACAGATCCACCTCCACCCCATTTAATTACATGGGGGCCCGAATTACGACGTGGCGGCGGACCCAGTCGCTCGCCCGGTTCTTCGGGTGGTGAACCAAGTGCCCCACCTGCAGGCGGCGATAGGAATAAGTGAGTACGATAGCCATGTGCCTGGTGCTCGTGATCGCCCATTGACGGAAAGTTTCCGAATTCCCGGCTGCGTCGTACGGGTCCACGTACGCTACTGACCACAGACTGGCCGATACCACCGCGCGTAGCGCCAAAACGCGTTCCTATCTGGCCGAATGAGGCCCCGCTGGTCCCGTAAGTAGTGGTGCTCAGGGCAGGCCGAACTTCCCCTAGTCCTCCACCTAGTCCGCCACCACCGAGTCCCTTCTCGCCGAAGTTCTTGCGGAACATAAGATTCATGACTGACTTCGGTACACGATCTCAGGTCGCTGTCGGCGTATTTCTCGTGGTGTGTATGTGTGTTATTTTTTCTCGGCTTTTTTTTTTAACTTCTACTCGACCATTCGATACGCTCGGTCGATTCGACGAGTGCTCGAGAATGCGCGTGGAAGAGAGGCAGTGGTGGTGGTGGCGGTGCGCGACAATCACAAGAGGATACGAGGGGGTTTTAGTGTTTTTTTTTTTTAATCCTTTCCTAAGCCTCGTTAAACGATTTCATATTAGACTTTGTGATTTCTCCGATAAAAGTTTTCTCTTTTTCTTTTTTTTTTTCCTTTTTTTTCATACAATTCTGGACACGCTGATTCGTTAACTCATGGCGAAATATATTACGAGTACAACAATCTTGACACGTTACAAACGCCAACTTGGGCATACGATGTCGCGCTCAAACACAGAAGAAACCGACGTGATGCAACGTCGGACGACATTGGAATTGGGATTTAAACTGCTCGTGCGATGGCACTGACAGTGAACCCCGGCAGCGAATGATCGGTGCACTTAACTTTTACCGACTTCCTGCTGCCGTGTAGTTCTAAAGCACTCACGTAGTTGATCTAGGTCGAACAAGAAGAATAGTAACGATCTTTTACCGCGCGATTTCGGTCGAACTTCTCGAAGGATAATCGACGCTTGACTCCAAAATACTGAGAATAAGTAAAATCTACGCATTACATGTATATACGTAAAAATTTCTTTAAATGAAAGTATGTAAGTTTAAGTGTCAACATTTTAATAAGTATTTTTGTCAAATTGATAATAATATCAGCATTACTGTAAAAATAATATTACACAGCAGATGCAATATTAAATTTTTATATTAAATATTTAATTATGTGTATTAAATATTTAATTATATATTTAGCATGCGCAATTGTTACTGTCTGACTTAAATTAATTTAAAAAATGATATTATTAAATGATATTATTAATTTAAAAAATGTTTCACAATGAAAGGAATTTTGTTATTATTAATTTTTAATTTTTAATTCTCGGCTCTAAAAAGAATATTAAAAAAAAGATTGAAAAAAGAAATTAAAAATAAGAAGACAAAAAATTAAAGATAAGATATATTAAGAAAAACGATCAAAAAATAAAAAAAAATAAGAAGAAAAATTATACACATAAAAGATTGAAAAATTAAGATATGAAGCATTTATCTAGAAAAAGGAAGATGCAAATAAAACATTTAGAAAAGAGGATCAAATAAGAAGGATCAATTAAGGAAAGTTAAAATTGCTAAAGAAGTTTGAAAGAATATCATAAAGATGTAAACGAATATAAGCTTGTACAAGGAAGTTTAATTAAAGGAAAAAAAAACAAAAGATTAGAATTCACTACATGTTATACGTATCTAATTAAAAACCTGTATGAAACTTTTAGTTTAAAATTTGCATTTTGAAAATTATCTCCTCAGAGACTCACATATGTAAGTACAGGTTGTAGTCTTTCCGAGTCATTCCATGCCTGGAGTGCAGTCAAGGCTATCTTAAATCCACTTTAGATAATCTTCGCGATAATTTGAATGATAATTCACATTAAAGTTTAATACAGAATTCTTTTCATAATTTAATATACAATATGTTTTAATATTTTTATATGATTATATAAGTATTCTTTAGATACGTTTTGTATATGTATATTCTGATTCTATTTTTTTCTTATTATATGTTCGAAAATATATGATAAATATAGAATTTGTTATAAATTAGAGAAAGTCTAAAGTTGATTTAAAAGAATAATTTTTTAATTAATTGAGAAGTTTAATATTGGGTCATTTAAAAAGTATCCGCGGTTTTTTCATTCAAAAATTGAAAAAAAAACCGCGGATACTTTTTAAATGACCTAATATATATAACTGATATAGAATAAATAAATACATAATTTGTTAAAACTGAATGAAACGCAAATATCGCGAATCGTTTGTGTCTTTTTTCACTTTTCGAATAAATTTTACTGGCGTGCGAGCGAAACATTACGAAAATCGGAAAATACTGAACGATTTAAAGCGTAGAACTTTTGATTATCTGAAAACACCATCGCAATTCGTCTTTTGATTTGGAACAGTACTTTATTATTCTATGCATATATCTTATGCACTTCGATAATCTTGATGAAATTAAGAAGTTGATTGGTTAAACCGAGATCATCGAAGAAGATAACGATAATTTTGTTGCACAAGATAATCACTCACACATAAATTTTTTTATATAATCTTTTAGTTCGATACATTTTAAATAATGTCATAATAAAGTTCGTATTATCAGTTTTTTGCGGTTATTATATCCATTTTTTAATTTAGTTTTATTATATCCATTAACAATATTAAATATTCATTTACATAGTATTTTTAATATTAAATAATATTATATATTTTTTTGCTTTTATTAAAAATAATCCACGCTATTTAATATTTTACTGTTTATACAGTTTACATTAAAAGTTTCGGTTTAAAGTCATTAAATATGCTTAATGATGTTTACATTTTTTCAAAAAATTAAATTTGTAAAAATAAAATTTCAATTAACCGCAAAGTAGTAACACATAACGTCGGATTAAATATGGCACGGGTAATGCGCGCGTCAACTAACGTTTGCCTCTTCGTGGGAGAACTGTCTCGTCGTAGAAACGACACAAGCTTTAATAGCGAGTCTCTCGATTGATTTAAAGTAGACTGCTTTGTCACGGTAGCGTCACAGATATATGCAAGGTAAAATGCGTGAAAACAAGAGATTACTTTCGATTCAGTTTAATGCTCAATATTTTACTTGATAATGACAAAGGTAAAAGATTGCAATTCGTATTGACTCCTATTTCTTGAATATTTTTAGAATATATTGGCTGCACTGCCAAGAAGATTTTCTGTAATCTTCTGATGAATAAAATCTCCTCATATTTTAAAATACTAACTACTATTCTCAAATTGATATTAATAATGCATTAACAATGCTTTAATTTTCACCGTAATTTTCAAATATATATCATTGTTATAATATTTTTATGAAAATAATTTTCTGAGGAATTTTGCTGGAATGTTATTTTTACAGTACTTAAATTTTAAAAACGGTTTTTAAAATATGCAAAAAAATATGTACTAAAACATTTGATTCGATAGTTAAAGTTTACAGAGTATGTTTTTCGAATGATTTTCCAATAATACACACGTGCTTTAAGATCGATTTTAGTATTCCAGTATTCTAGGATCAGTTCTTCGATATTACTGGGAAATGAGATTAAGTTTTTTCTGCTTAAACTTTTTCTTTGAACGCGTACCTGATCGCTATGTACGAGACAATTAGTTAACGAGGTGAATGTCTTACTATTTTATTTGATCTATAGTTAGGAAGAGGTACGTGACCGTGAGTTTATATTAGTTATTGAACTCAAAGCAAGACTGCCGTTTCTACTTCTTACATAAAATGTTCCAATAAAAGTGACGTATACGTCTTAAAAAATGTTAGAATATCTAAATAGGAAAGGTTTTCTAATAAATTTCGCTACAGCATTATTTTTATATCCATTTAATTGTAATATAATATGTTCAAACATTTCGAAATTGAAAATTAGAAATATATAAAACAAAAATGATGAAAATTTGAAGTTATTGACATATTATAATTTAATATATTCTAACCATGTATGAATTGTGCGTACGATTTATTGATTTTTAATCTAAAATTAAATGTATGAGTTGTAAAAAATTGTGAGAATAAGTGTAAGGGAGTACCTACTTCGAAAATTGAATTTTGAAACAAATAAACAAGTGGTTCAATTGGTTAAACGTTTTAGTTACTAATTACGTACGAGAAAAACAAATTGCGCGAATGCTGCAATGCTGTAGCAACGAACTACTGAAATTTATCTTTCATTTCTACAAAATCTTCTGATCTTGTTTTACTATCGAGTCACGTACCGTGGAGAAAATTCAACTTTTCTTGGTAGTAAAACAAGTGCCGAGATCAAGATTTATCCCTGGATTTACACTAAAGCGCTGTATCATTACTGTCATAAAGTGTGGCTGTAAACATATATATGTAATTATCACATAAATATCAAGAATATTATTCTAATCAGTATTTATTATTATAATCTAATTTGTCATTATAATAACTAATTAAATTTTAAGTGTTAGACACGAAATGTTAATCATGTTTTAACTACAATTATTCTACTTAAAAAAATATTCTACTCAAATATTTCAAAATTTAACTACAATTATTCTATTTAAAAAAGTATTCTACTCAAATATTTCAAAATTCAACACCAAGTTGACTTAAATTAATCCAAGATTGTATCACTCTTTAATTTTTTAAAAATCACTTTAGTGTTAAATTATAAATTATAAATCGAATACTTTCTTTTTATTTTTATTATTTTAGTTAATATAACTTGTATATTATAGTTTTACAATAAGTTTTAACAACCGAATTTCAAACGAATTTTTTCAAAAATTAAAAAGACAAGATAAAGGACTATGAACCGAACAAGAAAATTTTTTGATATTTTTTTAATTCCGATCGATTATTCTAATTTCATTAGGATTTTAATTTTTTTTCTGTATAACAGTACAAAACACTCTTAGTACGATATTAATTTTTTTACTTCGAAGAAGAGAACTTTATACTCGAAAGTTATAAATATTTTCTTACGAAATTTCGATAGTCACACTATCTTGACCAATCATTAACAGCTGCGACTACTGAAGGAAGAGTCGGTCAAATCCCATGCAAATTTCGAAGTTTTACACGAAGGAAGCAAGCGAGCAGCTGTCTTCGCGATAATATGTACAAGGGCGAGATGGTCGTCTATCATCGCTGTCGGAATGCCATTACGAGCGAGACAACACCGACATAAAACTCACAGTTGATTAAAAGCTGTAATTATACATAGGGAACGATCTAAAGATCCATGAATATTTTTTATAACATAATGAGAACACAATGAGTGACAAATGAATGCACTATTATACGACGAGAACGAAAGCAGGAAAATGGGTAAAAGTATATAATCGATGGATAATACACATAGTTGAACCGTATTAAATATTCATATAAACAACGTTCAAACATCAAATCCGCGATAAAATGAAAAATGTTGGTTTGTCGTGCGTAAGTAATAAAATTATAATATAGGAAATATACTTTCACATGAATATAATAATTTAATAAGTTATAAATATATGAGAAATATAATGAGTCATGATAAAAAAAGAAGCGGACGCGTTGCTGCAATTTATTGAATGTTTAATCTTCCGCGATGAAAGGGTGATAGAAAGTTATCTTACGTATAAACTGCATGGAATTATATCGCGATTATGCAACGCACCGGGAACAGCGGCGTTATCGCTATAAAAGAGCGAATACTCGGAATATCTGCTTAGCTTCTGTAGATCGATGTTATATTGAAATATTCACAAGAAACTTGATTGGCGTGAGTGCACAGGCGCACGTTGCAAGGATAAAGCATGGAATAATAGAAAATGACGGTTGTTAAGAACTTTTTTCTATTTATGTTTCCGACATTAGTGACTGCAGCCTTCGCCAGAGAGTTTGAACTTTGTTCCGCACAATTTCAATACGTAATTTCTTTCGTTAGGTACTTAAAAGGAAATTATCATTCATATATCGGATATACTCAATTTTCATTGACGCGTTTACTTGATTCAGTAGACAGGCGAAGAAAAATAAAGTCACGACAAGTTGTACAGAGGAATTTATGAAACATGTGTTGCAGTCGATCGATTTCGTATTGTAATATTCACACTACACGCGATTAGACGGAAAAGTTCGGATTCAGGCGTCTCTGCGGTAACGCAAACAAACAGCGTGACGGTCATGCCGTGACATTTGGATCAGTTTCGTACTTAAACACCGCGACTGAAATGACCGACTTTATTTGTGTTTTTATGCGCGAAAATTAGCTTGAATTTCTTAACTTCTTAACTGAAATAAAAATGTAATTTGATCTTGCGATTCGAGATATATTAAAGATAGTGGCCTGTGCAAACCGCGATCTTACTACTTCAGATAGTCTGTTGACATTCGGGTAAATTAGTACCGCGTGAAAAATTCAAGATAACATTGATCACAGGACTATCGAGATGATAAGAATGATCGGTATCACGTTGATACTCACGGAACACGTGTTCCGCGTAGATCGATAATACGTTGAAATATTCACACGCGTGACACGGACGCACGCACTCTATCGTGACAAGCGGATTCACAGGGTGACAGGATGACAGCGCGTACAATGGTGTACCAATATACATAGCGCGAGATGAAAGGAAGGTTTTTTCTACGGAGAAAACACGACGACACGGGATTTGAGAGCAGAGCACAGACACTCACGACACACACGTATTTTACACGCGGTAGATCGATACTGTATTGAAATATTCACTGTAACGCGATGTGTACCGTGACGGTGATACGTCAAGGTCCCTCCACGAAGGTTATTATCTCTGCTTGTCCGGGCTTGCGCTTGATCCAGACATGCGGTGCCAGCTTGATAGCGCGATTGCCTTTTTGATGCTACTTGGAGTCGAGGGTGGGTACAGTTCTGAAAACGCACTCGCGAGGTTGACCCAAGTGAAAGCTCGTGCTATCGCGTTTCTCTCTTTGAAGAGATAGGGTGAGAGGAATGGCAGAACGAGTGGAGACTCCGACGGCGCACTCCTGGTGAACGGCACTCTTGCACTGAGACGTGCACGAGGCGTCGCGACGCTCCTCAGGGTCGAGGAAACCGCGGCCTCCCGCGACGCGCCGCAACTAGAGACACGAGACACGTGGGAGTCGCTATGCGATTTCTGCCTAATTCATGATCGCGAAGTAATTGCTCCCGTGTACAGTTCCGATAATATCTCTTTGTTGTCGAAAGAGCGACTAAGTTATTGCGCATCGTCGCATTTGGCGAGCATCATTAGCGATGATAATATCTATTTTAGAAGCGCTCTGGCGCAGACAAGAACTTCGAGACGCTCGCGATCAAATTAGAAATTTTGGTTTTAATAAATCGTATAATATGAAACGATGCTGTTATATCCGTTTCTGAAGGAAATATTATTTTACCTGCATGAATGAGGATATTCATTTTTGGTAGCATTGTTAGTAGATTTAAAATTAGAGCTTTTGTGATATTGAAAGAATTTTCAAAAGGAATTTTATTTGAAATAATTTTTATAATGAAATAATATTTTAATAATTAATTTATATATAATATAATATTTCTATCAAAATCAATTTCTTTTATACTTTTTATAATGAAACAAATATTATATAAAAAATAAAAGTAATACTTATAATGCGATTGTAAGGGAGGGCGATTATGTGGAGAACAGAACAAAGACGTTATGAATCTTCACTAAATTAAACTCCGAAAGTCGAAAACGCGATTTTGGATTCACTAACGTGCAAACGCTTCTTATCACGCTCGTAAAATCACTGACCAGTAGATAAAGTCGAGCTCTTAATGTATATTCAAATTATCTATTATAAATATCTCGCATTTTCTTCTGATCAACTTAAAGAATCTCGACAATGTTCTGCATTCTTTATTCGGATAATTTAAGTGTAAACAGTATATAAAGCTATTTATTGTGTTTAATTCATTTTCAATGTGTAGGAATTTTTAGAATAAAATAAGAATTGTTAAAATTCGATCCGTTAAAAAATTAAACGTATAACCAAATGTTTATTTGCCGACTAGATTTTCGTATATACAAACGCATTGCCCTAAATATCCATATAATTAATTACAACGCTAATTACAGAAATGTGACATTTTGGTATCATGAATAAGCTGCGAAGCAACGTTTATTATTCCAATAAAAAAAAGTTTTAAAAAAATCGATTATCACAAACAGAAATAGCGCATTCTTTCGCATATCATAGATCTATTAGCGTTACGGTTTCAACTAATCCGTGAGTTGAATTGAAAAAAAGTATTCGCAGTAGTGCTTATAGAATACAAAATAGTCTGATATGTATCTTTACGAAAGTTAATTTATAAGACGAATGAAAGAATCAAAAACAAGTAAATGCAGTGTATTCTTTTTTATTGAATATGTAAAGTAAAGATAATCATATTATTTGAAAGTGACGTAATAAATAATTAGGTAACTAAATCGATAATTAAAATGTAATGATTTTATTTATTATCCAAATATTAAATTAAAATTCCGTAATTAAAATGATATAATTATTATTTAATTATTTAGACGATTGCATGAATGTCTTGCATTAAAAACGTATTAAATTCAACAATAATGATGGTATTTTTTTTGCATTATATCGGTAAACGTAACATTTTTGTAAGTGATAAATTCTGGTCACGAATTCAGCGGGGAACTTCTATTTTTCACTACGAAATTGGTAGTTTTCTGACGTCGTCCGTCGTTCTTTGCCTGCCAAGAATCACACAGTTCGTGACTGACAGACAAGGTAACTTTTTTCCCCGAGAGTTTTCGCGGGTCAATAGTTACAACGTCATAACATGCTTGTTGAAACAAAGAATTGAAAGCGAAAACCGTCTACCACACTCAACTGTCACGATTGTTTTATTTCGTAGTCTTTTATACTTCGAGTTACCGACTTGGCACGCATATCGTTCCAATAAGACAATTTTGGAATGTGTGTCGCTAGAAGTACTTCAATTTATTTCTTTCAGATTAGAGATTTCATCGTATCTTTTATTCTATTTCTTATTATATTATCATCTACTTGGCCTTCTCCATTCATGCGGTCTGGTACGAGATTACAGAGAATAATAAAATACATATTTCTGTGGAAACTTTAAATTGTCAGACATAAATGGTCTCGAATTTAAGTGATTTGACGATGTGTGCTTTGCTTGATTTTTTGATTTCACGATTGTCTCTCACGATCGAACTTCTTCAGAGAAATAAAATTTATATTTACATTTAAGTGTCGCGACATAACTGTGTATTTATTCTTGGCATACATTTGAAAACTAAAATTGTCTCAAAGTATTAATAGCGAGACGGTGATATGGTAGAACTATGAATATCTCAAGGTGTTCAATGTGACAGACGGCTCGTGTTGGCGCAAATCGCTTGAACGACGCTTGGAAACCGATTTGGAAGTGTCATAATGAAAGATCGATCGACTTCGATCAAGGAATTTGCTGGAGTTGCGCCATTGTATTGTGACACTTCGATAGTTCGCGAGGCATTTCGATCACTTTGTCCATGTACTTTATTCAAATTTCTGTGAGACATTACTTCTGAAAGCATACGGGAATCTTCTATCTTCGCATAGCTTAAAATCTCCTTTTGTTAATACATATTGTATTTTGAAGTAAAACTTAAAGACATATTTTTTAATATTTTCTTTATATATTGTTTTTTTTAACATTTTCTTTAATATTTTCTTTTTTTTTTGGATAATTTTTAAAAATAATTTTAACAATATTTGAAGTGAAAATATATGTAATAGAAAAGATCCGCATGTGTAAAGTGAAGTGAATGTTATATGAATATAAGCATTGTATGACATATAAATGCTTGTACGATTATTGGTCGCTGGAAAACGAGAAAGTAAATTCAAAAGACTTGCATGCTCGCTTTCCGGATTACGACATATTCAGAATTACGAGTACAACATCGATTAGATTGCAGCTTGCGTGCGTTCTGTAACCTTGCATGAAAACCTGGCATCATCCTGTGACTTACTGTATCTGATGGAATGGCTAACATTTTTAGGCAATGCAATAGATATACTACTTTGAGTAAAAGCTGTCTTGTGCTTCTTTGTATCGTAATTTTAAAATGCCGAAAAGCTGCTTTAATTAATTACTTCATGAAAAAGCAATAATGGATCGAATCCGTCACTTGATTGCGTTTTTTAGACGAATTTAACAATCTTCATTTGTATGCGAAATAGAGTTGTGTTATTAAGTTTCGATAGCTAATGCCCTTTTAATTTTGAAATTAAAAAGAAATAGAAGAGACTCCTTCATACTTTAATTTCCGCTTATTACACTTTAGAATTATTTTGGCACCGATAACGAAATTCAAGCATTATATTTCCTAATTAACTTATTCTGAGTATTTTTATCGTTGCAATGCTTCATAATAATTTATGTTTACATTAGTTAATTATAAAACCACCTGTGACATATTTGGCACTCTGTCCAATCCGTTTTTATGTGTATTCATTGGAAAGACATATAGATCTATAAATAACTTTTAAATGAATTCGTTTTTTTAGGAAATTTAATTTTATCAAATCTTTTAGTCTCACGGAAGGATGTACCATTTTTCATGTATACATGAATGTTATCGGTATATTGAGTCGATATCGATACGATCATTGTTCCAAATATAGCAACAAAAAAGCGATGTTCCTTTATCAAATATACATTTACTTTTCGTAAATGTAAATAAAAAACATGTAAAAACTGTACAGAACATATAGAAATAATTTTTATTTAAATAACGGAAATTTTATTACTCATTAAAATAAAAATTACATTTATCATATTTTAGCGAAACGAATTTTTTTATCATTTGTTTTTGTTTCTCTCTTTTTATTAAGTTATTTTATAATAGAAAGAATTAATATATACATAAATCACTTTATATTAAAACAAATAACTATTACAGATAGTAAACGATACGAAAAAATAATGCTTAGAAGTTATAAAATGGAAATTAAGTATCATCAGTCTGTTGAATCCAACGGTTATATATAAAGTAGCCTATGACATTTCATATCGCCTCGCATGCTCTGATTTGTGATCGACTACAAATTTATCATTTTATTTTTATCTACATGAGAGCATTAGATTAAAAAAAACATTGGCGCGTTTTTTAGCCTAATGCAGATTTTAATTTAATTTCTCTGTTGCGACCTTCAGACAAATTCGTTACGGTTAATACGCAATATCACCTTCCATTATATTCTATTTTCGTGTCAAACCCAAAAACGTTGCTTTTGGCTCTTGCATAAGACAAGTCGAATAAATTCCTTTGTTCACTATAGTTTTAACTGTCAAATTGTTTTCGATCTATAAAAGTTAAGTTTAAAATTTTTTTGTGTTTAGTTAAATAATAATATTCATTTTACTTTCTTTTGCTTTGCTAAAAAATATAATTTTGAGAAATTTAAATATATTTTTATAATACCTTATACAATATGTTAAGTCCATTAAATGTAACATCTTGACACATACTGCAGTATTGCGAAACATTTGAATGCGACTATACTGCAGCGATAATGTTGCATAAATACATAAACATCATTCTCCAGGTCTTGGGGAATATATAGAAAATTTATGCGTATAGAGAGTATATCTTGCGAATCTCACTGGTTTTACTATAGATCTTGATCTTAAATGCATGCATCAAATTTGGTTAATGGATATATAAAATGTAAGTTGAAGCGAGAAATACTGTTAACTTTTTACTTTTATTACAGTGCATTATTTAGGAAAAAATGTGTGATTATTATATTGCGCAGTTTAAGTGTTTAATTTACAAGTAATTTAAATGATTGATTGTATATATTGTTTATATATGAATTGTTATTATATGAAAGTTCTCATTGTTCTTGCTTAAATTTGCGAACAGAATGTGAATATTATGCAAGCCGCGATAAGTTCCACAGGCTTTACGTATCCCTTGGCAGTCATTACTTGCTTCACTGAATTACAATACTATTTAAATAATAGCTATCAGCCTATTTAATATCATGTCAAGATCATTAAAACTACATAGTATTTAGATGTAAACGAAGAATCCAATTAATTGAGAGAGATGTATAGATTTATTATTAAGTTTAATATATTTTAAAAAATTTTTAGTACAATTTAATTATCTGATGTTTTTATAAAAAAAGAATATATTTTTTGTAAAAATGATATGTAAATTAATATTATAAAATAATATTAGTGACACGATTATGTGTGAGATAATATTAGTCATTATAATGTCATTATAAATTCGTGAATACTAATTAGATTGTACTTATTGCATCTAACCGAAGTTTTTCATTCATTGACGACATGTGGCAACAAAACAAGATGAGATTCACTCGCGAAATTCACGTGTCTGCATGTCGAGAACACATCACATCTGGTGATGCACGATAATTTATTCGTACATAAAAAGCTCTAGGGATCATAAGGCATTATTTAGCGAGGCAATTATGCTTGTCCCCCGAACTTCATTTTATGGCAGAGCCGTCAACATATTTCGAGTTTTATGATATCCGCTACTGCAATTTCGTAACACAATTTGGAAATAGTACACATTAATCTAGCACAGTTTCGAGGTTTTGAAGGAATTAAAACTTTAATGCAGAAGTGGAAAATGATGCAACGTTAGAACTTTAGTTCCAATTAGCGATCTGCTATATTAACACTGGATATGACTATTTATCAGGCATTTTAGATAAGTTGTGTACAGAAATAAAAGTACTAATAATGATTATATAACACGTTATGTAATAGAACAATTAAAATCATTGACATTGTTGTAATGTTATATAATGAAATTGAAATCTGGATTCTAACAGAATTCTGAGTTGTTTATTCTATTTTTATATAATGATATTAAATTAAATACTTATTTAAAAATTTTTATTTACGCGTACATCAATAATAATTTTTTTTTTCCTAAAAAGATTACGATATCTGTACAGTTATATATTTTATAAAAATTAAGTTAAATTTAAATATTTTATCTATTTTTTTTCAAACTAATTAGGCGCATTAAATTCTATTTCTTTAATAATTATTTCTATAAATAATGTAAATAGTTGTAACAAAGATTAAGAGTTTATCGTTTGTGTCATTTCCTGTTATAGTTCATTCACAACAACTAATACCGCAAACAGAAAGTGTAATTAATCTAAGAGCACGTGGTAACGCTTTCCATTCCACGAAATGCTATAAATCTTATCGTGCAAAAAATACGTATGAAATGTAGAAGTGCGATTTTAATAGGAATTACTAGTATAATCGTGTGACAAAAAATACTAACATTCAACCAACATTTCAGAACATATACAAAACG
>NW_011627088.1:1147564-1205022 GCF_000204515.1 Acromyrmex echinatior | reverse complement strand
CAAACAAATAATTATAAAACATTACTTTATAAATAAAAATGTCCTATAAAATGCTCGTTAATCTAGGATTTATAAATATATGGATATAAAATATATATTAAAATTTATTTTTTTAACTGCTTAATATTAATCATGTTTTTATTTTTATAGCTTTTTAATATTAATGATGTTTACATTATTAAGATTATAGATATTACAGATATAGAAGTGCATATTCAGTAATAAATTAATTATTGAATTATAAACATTAAAAAATTCGATGTGGCTGATAAAGCTTTTTCAACTGTTCCGTATATGAATAATTAATTCTCTTTTACGTAAACTTGAGTGATTATAAACTTAACGGTTATAAATATAACAAAATCATTTTTATCATTTATCATTTATCTCTCATTGAGCATCTATTTATCTTCTATTTATCTCTTATCTAATGCAATTACATCTATTCGATGACCTGATGTTTTATAGATGATCGTTCTTATAGATATATTTTGATAGATGTTGACAACGTAAAAAATTGATTAATATTGATTAATATTATTATTTTATATAATTTTTATTGAAATTAAACATGTTTTATATTCACCTATTGATACACGACGTTTTAAAATTTGCTTTGTAACTCATTGTCGGAATTTTATCGAATTATGTCGTGCTGTATATTGGAGTCTCACAGGAACTAACATCAAAGATCGATCACGAGCACCTGCCAATCGTTATTAATTACACCATGTAATTAAATAGGTTGTTGTATCTACTCAATTATAAAAAGCATTATACATAAGCTCTGTATATAGAGAAACAACAAGAATAAAAAGATAAAAATTTTACAGTATTTTTATACATATGATAACAAAATATCTCTAATATTATTTAAGGAGATTTCTCAAAAGTTCTGAAATTGAATATAGAATATGTTCACAAAACTTATTTAATATCGAATACCATATACATTATCATGTTCATTTATACAAAGTAAACATTTATTTTGATATTGGAGAATGAAAGAGAAAGATAAATAAAATCAAAGATTAAGCGATATCGATCACAGAATATACTTACCAGTGTCGTATAATGGACACGGCATGTAGCTGTAACGTTGTTCGGGATAAACAACGGATTTATTCCTCTGTCCGCTGGTCATCGTAGCGAATTTGGTCACGTATTGCAGAAGTTTGTCATAGAAAAGCAAGAAGGTCGTGCGGATTATAGTTGACGAAAGTTGTAGGCACACTGGTTTTTAAGGTGCCTCTAAGGAGTTCTTTATCGTCGTCGATAGGTAACAGGATGATTAGGCAGAGGTAGTCATGAATGACTGCATCCTGTGACGATTGTCTACGGCACGCTGCATCAGCCAATTGAGCCACACCAGCGAATTAACTAATTATCACTGGGCACCGTCCCGGTGCCAATTAGTAATACCGCCTCTCTACTTAAAGTTGAGTGAACACGTCGTCGCTTAATTAGCGCTGAAATAATTGGCTGTTGTCGCTTGTGGTTCTTCTTTTCTTGTTGGTTCTTGTTTAAGTTCCGCCGCTTTTTGTCACCACTTAGACGTTTTACCGTATTCGTCTTGCATGAGGAATGCACAGATGATTGTATCAAGTGACTGCGTTCGCTCTTTGATTAATTAAAACGAGATAATAATTGTAAATTTGAACTTTTTTAGAGAAACTAGAAAATTTTGCAAATCCAAATTAAACAAAAATATGATCTACATAATAAATTCAGTATTGATGAATAAAGCTTAATTACAAACATCTCTATTTCTTAATTACAAAATTAGTTATAATATAATAGTATAATTATACTACCTAATTTACGTTTGAATGAAAGAATCCAATGCACGTATTTAATTTATTTTTCTAACAATTCGAAGAAATTAATCTAAACTGAAATTTTTTAATTTTAAGTTTAATTTTATTTTAATAAAAAAAATGAATTCAACTGTTTTTTTTTATTAGAAATTTATTTATTTTATGATTTGCTTTTTTGAATAATTTTTATACTTATGCTATGAAAAATTAACTACAACAATTTACGCGTGTGTATTTTTTTAAAGTATTTTATAATAGTTGTTTAAGAACACTCAATGAATTATTAAATAACTGATTCGTTTAGTCAATAGAACGAAACTGATAAGCACAGACATTATTATTATTATTACACTTTTTTTCCGCGTGAAAAATGTAAAATACAGATTGGCTACAAGATAAACCGATATCTGAAAACTATAAAAATAATTGCGAAATTAATAGTTTGATTCGAGCGATAATCTACATACTTGACTCGATAGGCTTCTAATATAAGAGATCTCCTTGGTCGATATATTAAAAACTTTATCGTACACTTATCTTATACAGAAGCATTTTGATTTATTTTTTACAAAATAAGATATTTCATTATCTATTACTGATCTGCAATAATATCTATCGAACTTATTCACTGAGCACAATTAATGAATAAATTTAATAAATTTATTCAGTATGAATGTGAATAGTAATTTTGATAAATATGAATGTGAATAGTAATTTTGCTAATGATTGTTATAAATATCTTTTGACAGAAGCTATGACCAGCCTTTTGTACTGATGAATGAAATGTCATTAACCCACTATAGTCAATTTATAAACATGTTTGTATTTTATATGGTACGAAAGTTTTATGTACCGTTACATTTTGTGCATACAATATACATTTCACATGCCAATATTGATATTATAATTGATATTAATGTAGTCACATCCATCTCAATTACTTGATTTTCCTGTTGGCACGATGAGCAATTTAATCGTGATTTACAGGATATTAATATAAATGCGGCACATATATCTTCAATAAAAAAATAATCAGAATCTAATGTAATTTATCATGATTAATAATTTAAAAAATAAAATTTATGATCTTTAATTTAGAAGATTAATTTACAGGAATCTTGATTTTATTAAAAAATATAGTTGTTCAGATATCCGCTGTTGTATATTTTATGAATCGACATAATAACATCCTATATGCATCTTAAATTGTATAGCCGACGAATCTGCTTATTATTTCAAACAATGTACAGCACTTTATTATTTTATCTCTCTCGCTTTCTAGCATTATTATGAAATTCGTACCAGGTGAGTTCACTCTCGCAATCTAGTTAAATCAGAGAAATTTCATTCAGTTTCAAAGGTAATCTTAAAATTTCTACGATCTTGCTTCTCTATTTTGCTTAACTATAGTTAGCTGAAACAATTCGCGTATTCCTTTGTTTTTCTGTATCGCATATTTATCTTTATTGTTTCTCAGATCTTTCCAAATGTTCGTAAATTTTTCAAGAAACAATCACATCGGAAAACAAGAATAAATCTTGAGAAAGTTATACGTTTAGCAATAAAATTTTTTTTCAAACTCTTACGATTATTGTTTATTATTAAATATGAGAGGAACAATGCGATAATCCAATCTCTTAAGTTAAATAAAGTTTTGTTATTTTCAATTTCCATATGTGTCAAAATTAATCTATTTCTGCAATTAGTTTTAAAATAAACATCGTCCGTTTTAACATAAGCATTTAATAGATAATAAACTAAATTTGAGTCAAATTTAATACATTTTCTTAAATTAAAATTTAAAAAATAAATTAAATTGTTTTAATCAAATTAACGACATATTGAATAGAAATAGTGACAACCTACAGAAATAATTCAAAATAACTTAAATTGATATTATGAATTTAACAGTATTGAGTTTCTTAAACGACCGATATCTCAAGAAAAAGAATTCCGCATTGACTTCTCTATACCTGGACATTTATCCACATTCCTTAGTTTCTTCAAAATACCTTAGAATTTTTTAAACAAACCTGTTTAGGTTTGTTTAAAGAATTCTAACGAGATAACTACAAGGAGACTTTCTTAGAGCGGATAAATTCTCGGATGAATGCCGCGAGAGCATCTCTCTCTTACTGGCATTTAATCTATAAATGTACCACGTGGATTCGGCCGTTCGATTCGAGGATTCCCTTCCGGACCAGCGTGAACTTCTTCATCGACCGCTCTACCACGAATATGTTTTATACATTTTCGATCGTGAATCGCAACCGGTGTGATTAACGTGCACGCGTGATCAACGTGCGTGTCAGTACGTACAGATAGACGCGCAGCGAACCGTTCTGTACACGCTCCGACGCTATACTGGACCGAATGAGGTGAAATGCAGAAAGAGAAGAGATAGAGAGTGTTGTACATATATATATATATGGAGCGCACGAGACGGAGAGACCTAGGTGCGAAAGCAACGAAAACGGATGTAAAG
Source organism: Acromyrmex echinatior (assembly GCF_000204515.1). The sequence continues at coordinate 1,200,720 of NW_011627088.1, read as the reverse complement.
GGTGAAAAGGGGTGCAAGGGAGGAACGCGGAACGTCGAAAGAGGAACAAAGACTTGAACAAAAGGAGAGGGTAGTTAATCGAAAGTAGAAGGAGAGAAAGAGATAGAGCGAGGGTGAGGGAATGGGAACGGGATGGGGGATGCTGTGGTTGCGGGGCGGAAAATCGCTCTGTCTCGCTCTAGCCTCGCCGCAGCGATGCGTCGCGGCGCGCATCATACCCCTTTCGTAGCTCCAAGCGACTAACCAACCACCTCGCCGTCTGGTCCTCTACCCTCTTCTCCGCAGCCGCGAGAGAGTTCCTACACCAACCACCTCCTATTCTATGTCGCAATGTATCCGCAGTCGGAAGCCGAAAGCCCGGTGGTTTCGGACCGGCAAACGACACCGCATGATCACAATTCTTTTCGTCACAACACTTTATTATTGTCGCCGTTAAATGAAATTTCTTCAATATTCTTTAAACTTTAATGGGTTAGTACAATTAGTCGAAATAACCCAATCTTGAGAATAGCTTGAACTGTCGTATTTAATTTAATGATTAATATATATATTAATTCTCTCTCTCAACGGGAAATATAAAATTTATCTTATTTTCAAAAACTTATAATTAATGATTGTACTAACTATAAGAATTTGTTGAGGACTGAAGCGCAATTTATGATTTTGATGGTGATAGCTTTTGGTGTTAAAATTACATATAGAGGAAAGTTAATATTATATCGTTGGGTTATGATATCATGGCATCAGTAATGGCAAGTAATGATACATATCACTTTACGTTACTTGAAAAATGTTATTTTGAAATTTAAGTGTAAAATTTTTTAAACAAAAAAGAATTTATGGCTAAAAAAGTTTATACGTATTCGATGCATTAAATGCCAGAGGGAAAAATACAATTTTGCCAACTCAATTTGATTTGAAGCGTCGCCAAATAGTTTTTAAGCTATTTTGTCACTTGTTATTGTGAAAAGGAAATAATGTAGAAAACAGTATCGGCGAATTGAAAAATATATATAAATAGGAAATAATGTAAACAGACAGATCCTTGCCTATTGGTTTCTTATTCTATCGAAATAAGAAAGTCTTGGCAGGAAAATGTATAATTCTATACATATTTCTAGATGGGAAAAATTTATTCATTAAAAGTAATAATGAATTAAGTTACATAAATATGGCATGTTACATCTTACTATTCAAATAAATATTAAATTTAATTAGCTATAATAATTTATTCAAGAATTAATTCTACATAAAAAGTACAATACTTAAAATAAACTTATTATGTAGAAAATATTAAGTATTTCAATATAACAATAGATCGGTCAGCATCGTGATGTTTGTAGCGCTGTGTACAAATCGCACAATTATCGCAAATCGACGCTTGAGCAGGTGGCACGTTATTATCTTTTTAATCGAAATCATCGTGAATGATTTGTGATTATTAAATCGTACGTTTGATTACTCGAATTAAAAACTTATGAATATAATGAAGAAGCCATATCTGACTGAAAAAATTTAATATTTGTTCAATTTATGTATTACGGAAATAGAAATCCGCATGAAAAGAATGATTTTATTGAAATATCTAAAAATCTAACTAGATATAAATCTGAAAAGAATTTTATTGAACTATTAAAATAATTACGTAGGAATCTCAAGCATCATGAACAATACTACAAAAAGTTTTGACTTTCTAGCAATTAGTTTGAGTTTCTTCATTATTTTTTGATCTAACAAAATTATTTTTAGATTTGTATCTAGCTAAATTCTTAGTAAAACCGTTTTTTCTGTGTGGATATTAAAGAGATTAAAAAATTTATAAATCGCTTTTCTTTTTGTGATATATTTAGAGAAAAAAAGTAATTAAAAATATTATAAAAGAATATTTTTGAATATCTTTCTTGCGAAATATTTAATTATCTAATAATATCTAATTGAATGATCAAAATGATTTTATGTTTGTGTGTTACACAGAATCATTGTTAATTGCTATATAACTGAATAACTCCGCTATTGTATGTATATTAGTTCGATGAGTGATAAATTAATTTTTTTATTGGATTAATGCATTTGTAGTAATTTCAATGAATCTACATATCATGTATCTATAGATGAGTTGGCGATATCGTGAGTGAAAAAAATCGTTAAATATGTATAAGGATGGTTTATTTCATATATTTGAAAATTTCATGTTCCGCCAAATATTCGCTAAACTTAAAAAAACTAAATTTCCTCAATTTTTTGTGGACTCTTATATTTTGTATTTTGTTATATCTCGACACACATAAAACAAATTAAGTATATAAGAAAAGTAAATAATAAACCACATACATAAAAAAGAGGACTGCTGATTAAAATGGAAGAAGGTGGTAGAGAGCTTTTTATATAGGTTGATTCTTTTTTATAGCATGAAAGCAATAGTCTTGCCTTAAATCTAAAGTTAAAAATATAGTTCGATTTTATCAAAGAAACTTTAAATCAAGTTTAACCAGTGTTTAGATAATCGATATACGATATTTAAAAAAATGAAACAACTTGGAGAAAGAAAAACTTGCTTTTATTTTTCGGACAAAGAAATAAAATTATAATAAAGCATGCGATTAATCTCAAGAGTACTGCATTTTTGTATTACAATAAAGTAGAAAATCCGGTAATTATTTCATTGTTTTTATTGAAACGTTCTTTGGACTGAAAATTCCTTGATATTACAGTCATGTATTCAAGAATGTAAAATTAAAAGAGAATATAGAAGTGCAACAAATTGGAAAAAATTTCCAAACGTATGTTATTTGTTATATGTTTAATTCTACTAACAAAAAAAGATGTAAAATTTCTTATTTAAATTCGTCTTCCGAAATTTCTTCTTTTTTGAGATAGTTTATTCAGATTGAAAAACAAAAGTGTGAAATATTGCCGCAATTTTACGGAGGTACTTCACATAGTCGAAGTTGGCTTTTAGAATACGCACGAGGTGGAAAGTGAACTCCTCTTAATGAAAGAAATAATTTATGTTCTTTCTTAGAAAAAGGTTCTTTTCGGTATATTTTGCATCCAAGCTCACGAAACTTACTTAAAATACTTCTAGTATACTTGAACATAAGAAGATATTGCGTGAGGTATAAAACTATAATGAAGCAAGAACGTTTCAACATTTTTAAATTTTTACATAATTTATATAATATATATTTATTTAATATAATTTTTACATAATTTATATAATATACACAATTTACATTTTTTTAAAGTAAAATATCGATAAAATTAAGTATAAAAATTAAAAGAGAAACAAATTCTTTTGTCGATTAAAGATCGACCGAAAAAATTCGGCATACGGTTTGCACAATTGGATATTTATATAAATTCACATTGAAACAAGTACTTCCGCTTTGATCAGAACAGAATTTCTTTTACTCTTAATTAAATTGATTCTCATCGGTTTAATTTCGGTTTAATTATAACTGATATTAGAAAGAAAGTTGAAAATTTAGCGTCTTTTGTCGCTGCTCATAATTGAAACTTTTTCCTACAGGAAGAAAATAAGATTGGAGGCAAGTTAAAATGGGAAGGTCAGAGTGAGAATAGAACACTACCAGCTTAAACGAACGGCAATAGTTTATGCTTCGACATTGTCGCGTGAAGAAAAAGGAAAGAAACGTCCCGTCGATATTGATGAAGATGCTACAGTCGGTGACCTCGTATAGTAGGAAGCAACGAAACTGTAGATACTACGAGTGGCAATTCACTTTTATAGTTGTTCACATGGCAGTATTCATCTAGATTTCTACTATCAATCCATTGAAATTACACGGTAAATTGTTAAAGATGATAATTGAAGAAAAAAATGTAAAAAATATAGATAACAATAACAAGAGTTGTCACATTGAAAATACTAAAAGACTCTACTTATACATTTTATGGTTAAATTATCTTTATTTATTTTATCCTACAATAAACAACTTTATCTTTACAAATTAAAGATAATGTTGTTTATATGTAGTATGTACATAATTTATCAAAAATGAGCAGAAGCTAACAAACACAAGTTCTACTTGTATTCTCGTGCTTATCCGGCATTGTATCGCTTTCAATATTGAATTTTCATTAGTTTTCATATCTTGTCTTGCGCGAGCAGTCTTTTGGAAATATTGTGACAAAAATATACCAGCCGGCATCTTGGCAAACAATAGTTCTACCACGTGCCGTATTCGGCATTCGATTTTCTGTAGTAAATAGCGCGGCACGCCGGTGCACTTTGCACACATCGTACCGTGAGAAAAACAATATTACATTTCTGTACCACTTTGCTGTATCATGTTATGTATCTGGCGCACGACGTGATGCGTCACTTTGTTCGCGGTAAATATGTTTGTTCTCGCAGAATATCACATTACGAACAGGACTTGTGTGCGGCCACGCCGCGACGCGATAATTCATGATTTTGCGGCCGGCATGATTCACATCCTCCCAGGAGAAAGAACTCCGCGACTTTGATGCATTGGCAAAAGCCTATCATCAAAGCATGTAGGGCACTATCACTGAGTCAGTCTCATATTCACTTTGAATCGCCAAAATAAATTAAATATCAATTTCCAAATTTAAACGTTGAACTATTATCATTTAAGTAACAAAAGTAACAATTATCTTGATATTTTTTTGTTACAAAAAATTGATTTTAAATTTTAAAAAAAGAAAAGAGGCTATATATTTTTTTAATATCATGAAAAATAAGTGCAATTCTATTATAATAAATATAATTGCGCTCTCCATTTTATTCTTGCAAGAACAAAATAGGACAGAGATATAAAAAAAAGAAATTGATGCAATTTTTGTATTGATAAGTATATTTCTCTTAATGTATTTTAACTTATAGATTTATTGTACATATCTATTTCTGCCAACGGCGTCGTTTCCTCGGCGTCAATCGAATTATTTTTTGCGCAATCCATTCCTAAAAATCTGCGCACATGATTTTATAAAAATACTATATAACATGTTTGTGTATATATAGTACGTATTAACAATTAGGAACACTAGGAATGGATTTCATTTTTGAGCAATTTTCTTAAATCTAACGGATAAAATATCATTATTGTCTTTAATAATTTTGCCTGATTGGAATCAACTAGCTTTAAAACTGGCTAAATGCTTTATAATCTCGCGTTATATATATAATTGTAAAAAGCACAAAAAATGTGTAAAATTATCTATAAAAAATTTAGGTATTTTTTAATGTAATAAAATATTTAAAAAAGTATCTGTACAAAAAAATTTATCATCGCAAAATAAACTATTATATTAAACTCTGTGAATTAAAATAATTCTTGATTAATTGCAAATATCACAGTGAAAGATTTAATCAGTTTTAAAACCGGACAATAGTCTTACAAATTAACAACGTTATGTCGGAAGTGATACGCGTGAGATTATGTATATGCTTATGCACATAAAAGTACAAATATCTCTCGATGCTCGCGGACATAACTCAAATCGTACACATGATGCAAGATACATGCTCTGTTCGCTTAATATAACTCTTACTCATGGAATATACAGTGAATAATACAAATGCTTACTTTAAATTCTTGTAAAGGTCTAAGATATGTGATGCATATATGGCAGTTCAGTTTCGTAATATATATAATATTGTGTAACAACATGAAAATAATATATGCAACATTATTCTAATTGAAATATCAACGTTATGTTTAATTTTGATGTCTTCCATAAGACATTTCTTATTACAAAATACGAACGATCACAATTGGTTCGTAATGAATTTAATTTAGACTATCATATTAGGTGTTGGAATTAATTCGTAGCGTTTTACAAGTGATGGGAAGTACTTTCATTAATGTATTTTTTAATACTCATGTGAAATAAATAACATTCTTTCTTGTAAAACGCTACGAATTAATTCCAACACCTAATATTTGCCTCGTGGCTCTGTCATTAAATGAAAAGAATATTTGATCGAATAACGATCTTTCACTGTTTACATCTTGTGTTTAAATGCTAATATAAGTTTCAATCAAACTGATTGTGACATCGCAATAATTTCTAATGATAGAATTAATAATCATCTATGTAATAACTGTTAATTATTTGTCTCATGATAATTATTTGCTGGTATTTGTTTATTCTTTCATTACAGAAAATAATTTTTTTAAATTTAACTTCTTTTTTAGAAATTATCTCGGTAAATATAGGAGTTGGGTTTTCTGAAATACTTCAAGCCATTCGAAATCTAGAAACGTAACTAGTGTACCTTATTCATATTCCTGGGTCAGATAGCCTAGAAATATAGATAAGGAAAAACACGATTATATCTTAAAATATGTATCGATAAATATTCATATTTCACGCAATTTTTTAATTTATAAATATGACTGTAATTATATAATGCACAGTATAGCTTATAAAATTACAAATAAAAATAGATGTTTTTACTATTTTAATAATATTCGCTATTAGTTTTATCATTAATAAATTTTTGCGATGTAATTTAGTAATTTTATATATATCGTTATCTTCGACTAGTATTTAGTACAGAATTAACAAAGTAACATTTTAAAACGAAATTTTTATGTATTATGCAATTTATACATTATTTAATATAATTTCTATATTATTTAGCGTTAATCGAAGACGCAGATGAACGTTGGATTTGGATATTATTTCATGAAACGCGATTTTTTATTGCACGTATTTACAATCCACAGTCTCGCGTCTTTATTTATATATATATATATATATATAATAATATATGTTGAATAAATCAATAAGATATTTATTAGCTGAATAGAAGCAATAGGATAAATCACCTTCTTTATTTTGAGATTTTTTTTCTTTATTAAACACAAAAAAAGTCTGAATAGAATTATTTAAAATCCAACTATACTCGTATTTTTTCCCAAACTTCTATTAGGAGGAAAAATTTACGAAATGCCAAAAAATTGAAATTCAACGGAATATAAAAATTACTAATGAATTTATTGTTACGAGACGATAGATCATGAATAAAAATATTAAGTCACTTCGTGGAATAGACCTGTTGAAGAAAACAGTCAGGTCTTTGACAGGCAGATCACGCAAGTATTAGGAAAACATTTTCCTCTCGCGTTATGCATCTTCTTATTAGATGAGAATATTTTTCAAGCGCACGATCGGATTTTACTTTTAAAGCTATCTTGAACGCGAGCAAACGTGATCTATCGCACGCACGAAATCGATCATTTCCCATTTATGGCATGAAGGCGTGCGGTATAATTATATTCTCGATTCTAGCGCTCATTATAAATTATTATACATTAATATGTACAACGTATATGTAGCGCGAACGAGCGCGTGCATGCGAAGTATGAAGAATGAGGCACAGTTTTGCGCCTTCAATCAGGATGCAGAGGGTTCTATCGCGGTTGGTTTCTTCTCGTCGCGCCTCTCCCACATGTTGATCCTCTTTAGCGGATAACAGATAACAGCTGACATAAGAATCAAGCTGCCAGACAGGTAGAACGAGGCGTCATAGCTTCCAGTTGCATCCATAAATGCACCTGTTTAAATATTATTCAGTGAATTGACGTTCAATTTCTTTAATGTATGAACCATTAGCAAGATTTATCTACGTAAAAAATGAATAATTTTAACGAATAGCATAAATATCTGCTTTTTGCAATGTCATATATTCTATGATCGATATCATTATAATTACCTGCAAGAGGCGCGCCCACAGTCGCTGCCACACCTTGGAACAAAAGAAGCAGCCCAAAAGCATTTGTTAGTTTCTCTAAGCCCAACAGATCCACAACAAGGATCGATCTGAGGGAAGCGAAGACGGCTGCGAAAAAATATCTGGTACATTTTACAGATCTAACAAATACAATTAAAATTAGCTTATAAATTTTAAATGATAACATTGCGTATAAATAAGACAAAATGGTAAAATACATCTATAAGATTTTTATCCGTATAAGATGTATATTATCCTTTTGTCTTTATTCAGTTAAAACAATTAAAAATGTCACGTATTCTGCTTACATATACTGATGCCAAAGCTGGCTGCATAAAAGAATTGATATCCCTCAGTTAAAGAAAGGCCAGAAAATATAGTTACTAAACCACCGACGCTGATAAATATATTGTTCACGACTAGAGCATTAACTCCGGGCAAACTGCTTGCTAAGCCGCAAACGATACGACCGATGGTATTACCGATACCGATTACCGAAACGAGGAACATCGCCGTAGAAGCGTCAATATTGGCCTTTATTGCTCGATCTGTAAAGAAGATACATGAAATAATTTATTTCTCAAGTCTTAAGTATAAGAAACATTGCACAAAAATGAGTATTACGAGAATACATTAATTATACATAAACGGGATATGTATTTTAATCTCTTATATTATAAATCCAAAACAAATAGTTAATAGCAGTAAATAAATAATTTTAATAATGTGACGATTAAAAATTTAACAATAAAAATATTTTAACTTTATTAAATATAGGTACATTAAATATATATTTGTTTATAATAACTATTTTATTTTCTGATTCGTAATTGTCATATTATCGGAAAAATGTTATGGACGATTCTATTTCTGAAAAATTCCCTTGAAAAGTTTATTTTTTAATAAACGATAAAAAAATTGCAATGTAAAGAATAAGTATTAATCATTTGATATACCTGTCACATATAAAAAGGGTGTGTAAAAGCCCATCATGGTGAGCCCACCAGAGATCGCTAATATTAAGAAGGACGGACTTTTTAGGAGGCTCAAATCGAGCATTGTGGTTAAAATTCGTCGCACGCTTTCCGGACACAGGTAGAAACTTCCGCTTTCTTCCTCTGCCACATCCTTTGCTGTTGGCAATCGCGTCACTGACATGTGATAACCGACTGACGATTGCTAGAAAATCACATCTTTTCTTTATATTTTAAGTAAAACGGTTTCTTTAAATGTGATCAGAAATTCAACGACATCAGTTTTGTTAATTTATTATTTTACATTATTTATTATTTTTAGTTTTTGTATAGAAGTATAACTAAAAGAAATATCGATTAATCATTTAAATTGCTCTGATTTTATTCTTCGCATAAAAAAGAATTATAAAATTTTTGTATGCATTAGTATTATACACATATATGAGAGAACATATTTTATGTTTTCTCGTAAAAGTACAAATAGAAGAAAGTATCGATTAACCATTAAATCACTCTGATTTTATACTCTTTATACAAAAAAAATTATAAAATTTTTGTATATATTAGTATCATATGACATATATATATGAAAGAACATATTTTATGTTCTTTCATAGAAGTACAAATAGAAGGAAGTAAAATATCGGTTAACCATTTAAATCGCTCGTATTTTATTCTTTGCACAATTATAAAATTTTTGTATTATATATCTTATATACATAATGAGAAAATTTAAAAGTACATTACGGGAATATATTTGCGATAAAACTTACCTGAGACCTATAATGAGGAAGTCTATTCAAAGAGCCGCCGTAGAAGATATCGTCTCTGTAGAACGGTCTTTGTGGATCTTTCGAGTTACGTTTGCCCATTCGAAGAGATTTTTGGCTACATTCTGAATTCGTTCGGAGACGACTTATCGTATGTCGACGAATCTAAATCGGAAAATAAAATTTTTATATTTTTTGAAGAATAATCTATTTTCTATTGTTTTTCGCATTTGATATCACATATTAGACTTTTTTTCATAGATTCTTAAACAGAGATGTTTAAAAATAATTAATTCACAAATATTTGTAAGATTTTCCAGGTCATAGAATTGGCACTCGTAGCTTCGGAAATACTAAATTTTCGTTTCTTGGCAAAAGTTAATATATTTTTCTTCTACATCCATATATTTCAGATGTACTTACCACCTACTTTGAAATACAAAAGACAAAAATGAAATTCGCGAGAATTCGAATTAATTGAAAGTTTCAATCATCGATCAAGTTCGACATAATTATTTAATTATGCGTTTTTTCAATTTTTTTTACTGCAATCAACCGACCGATTAGTTTTGTATGGTAAAGTCGGATCGTGCAAGATATAACAAATAACTTTCTACTCTATATTTAATCAAAATTAATCGTATATCCCAAACGAATTGTGATAAATATTATGCTTGATAATTTTTATCATACTTTTTTGTTATAAGGAATCTTTTATATTTTCGTTCTTTATTTCTCTTAAAATTTCAGCACAAAATTCGATGACGAAAAATTTATCTCACGATCGATCTGTTTGTTCATTCTCCTAAGATATGTATTATACATTCTTCATATATGTACATGTCGATCTTACCGTCGGTACTTTCCCATTCAATCGCTCTAAGTCGCCACTGAGCAAATTGTTTTCCTCAGCAATCTTCTCTTCATTAGTCATAGCATCCAAATCAGGACCATCCGCAGGATATATTGGCGCGGATAACCGTTTCTCCGAAGTGCTTACATTTCTCTCCAAGATTTGAGTCTCCACATGCACCTTGTGCAACGAATGCAAGGATTTGGATGCGCTAAATCAAAATATTCCATAAACCTGAGAAACCTGACGCATTAAGAGAAAATTGTTAAGTATTAGTGCAAATAAGATCTTTCGTTTATTACTTTACTATGTTAGGACTGCTGCCGAGCAGCTCTGCTGCCGTCGGGTATTCCGTATTATTATTCGTGCCGAAGAATCCGCTCCTGTTCGGCTGCACACAGTGTAACGAGGTCGTAGACACACCTTTTCCTATCAACGTAGTTTTCACCTCGAGTGCAGCGTTTTCCGGGGTGTTCTTTACCTTAATCCTCGTTGGTTTCAGAGGACGGAACATCGCGCCGAATATAGCACAATGTAATAACATACCTGAAAATTGCGTAAACCATTTTTTCCATTAGGTGTTAAGCCGATAAGATTATTATTATCTAAATCTCTATTTTACTCAACATTAATATATATATATATATATATATATACATTTACATACACATACATATATATTACATTAATCTATTAAATATATAAATTTCTATAACTATATTTCTATAAATAACATATTTATATATTTATGATGCATAATATGCGAGATTGTTACCGTATAATTGATTGTTTTCTACACATTTTATTGTTTAATATTAGACTTCCGAAGACTTTAAATATAAACATATTTGACAGTTGATTACATGCAAACGTCAGTTTATAAATCGCGAAATAAAATTATACGGAAGTAATAAGCATTTCGTATAGTTTTACAAGTGACTGCTCAATCAAATGGTATCTTTTAGACGTTAATTTTATCTTACACGATCTGACTTTTCTCTTAGCATGCATAAATGGACCGTTTATGTTATTCATGCAAATCTATATTATCTAAGCAAATGTACGTGATGTACCATGAGATTAAGGAAAAGGGCAGTCATATTACTATCGTTTTTCTTTGATGAGCAACACTGATAAAATCACAGAGTCAGCAAATTTAATTGAAAGTTTAGTTAAGAAAAATTGCAGGAAAAAAATAAGTATTATAATTTTTTATTATTTTTTTTTATTATGCCAATTGCATAATGTAGATATAATAGGGCGTTTTTATTTTTATGATAGACTCAATGAATTTATTCAATTTTTTTGCGGGAAGGAAAAAACTAAATCATTAATAATTAAATAATTTATACCACAATATTTTTATAAAAATAAAGAAATATTTCACATAGAAATATATATTAATTAAATTTTTAATTAAAATTGCAAGAATTGCTGTTCACATAATTTTGATAAATTCAATTTTTTGTATCGATATTATATGAATGGCAATATATACTTGTAATTTTAATTAAAATTTTAATTAAAATGTGCATTATTTACTGCTATAACAAAAAAAATTAAATTTTGACTAAAATTGTATTGCTTTCAGTCTCCAATTTAACAGTTTTCTGGAAAGGAAATACATGATTTCCTTTTTTTAAATAAATCAATATTCACCTGCTTGACACAAAAAAGCTCCTCTCCAACCAAAAGTTTTCAAGAGTATATTCGAAAGCGGTGCGAGCAAAAATGCACCGATACCGGAACCACATACTGCGATACCTGTGGCTAAGGCTCGCCATTTTTCAAAATAAAAACCGGTAGTTATCACGGCCGGCACGTATATTAGACCTGCCCCAATGCCACCTAAGGAAAAAAGTTTTTATCTTAAAAAAAAAAACTTATATAAATCTAATATTGATTTGTTAAAAAATATATGAATCAATCTTTATTAGGAAATCTTAGATATTCAATTTTCTCTCTAAAACTTTTAGAATGAACGCTCACACTCTGAAAAGTGAAATTTCATTCTTAAAGATTGAAAATTGAGCCACTCTTCTTTAAGATTGCCTCAATTTTTACTCTTTAAAGTTAGAATCCATTCTAGAAAATCCATTCTAAAGAATTTAAAGAGTTTGTTTACAATGCAAATCCTAATTTATATAGTATTATTTTAATATATAGTATTAACTTTAAATTATTTTAAAATCTATTTGAATTCGCATTCTTTTTATAATTCTTAAAATTATTAAAATGATATTTTTAAGTTGATATTTAAATATCGGTAATAAATGTCAATCATTACCCCGCTTTTTTATCCTTAATATTCGATATCATTGTTGAGTAAATATCATACATAGTAAAAAAATTGTACGACAATATGATGATAACGACACCGCCGTTAAGAGTTATAAAATCAGAATACAAATCCTCGGCAGGATTTTCCGCAGGATTGGAAAAAACAGTTGGGAATATATATCGCGTATGTAAGAGAAATTGACAAAAACAACTCTCGGCGGAGACGCCAAGTACTTCGACAAGACATATCCGAGACAGAGGAAAGAACTTACCGATAGCACCATAAGAAATGTAAAGGAATTCGATAGAAGTGCTGAAGTACGCGAGGACGAAGGCGGCGCAGCTTATCACACTTCCTAATATCGCCACCAGTCTAAAGCCGTATCGATTGGCGAGGGCGGATACGAAGGGACCTGAGAAAAGCAATAATTTAATTCGCAAAGTCGCTTCACCGATAATTTGCGAATTTTAATTTTTAAATATCTAATTGAATGAAAACGTGCAAATTTTCGTGCATCACTCCTTATACGCTTTTTATCGATATATGTGTGATCCCACACAGTTTATTTTTTTTTCCTTTATTCAAAAATATATTAATTATTACGTATATTGACTGTTCGACTGTACGTAACTTAGCGTAAATATCAATATTATAATGGCAAATAAGTACAACAATATACATACATATGTTTGTATACTGATTCTTTTAATGGGTATAACGTTAATATGTTATTATATTACATAACGATATTATGTAATATAAAATTATGTCGAATTTAGAAATGAATATTTAAAACAATATCTTGCACGTTTTATGACATAATTGAAAATATAAATTCGAGATGTCATTTTAAAAAATTTATAAAATTATAAATAAAAAGCGTATAAATTATAAATTCAAAATGCTTATGGATTTCCATATTTTGATTTCTATTTTTATTTATATTTATTTTATTTTGATTAATTTTACGCATGATTTCAATTCTAATCTATCATTAGCTAATTTTTGTATTACATAATAGTAAAAAGAATTACATGCATAAAATGCAAACATAAACTACTGTGCATAAATAATTTCTAATTTGTTCAGAACGGAATGTATAGTTTCCACAACATTAAGGATAAATTGTAGCTTACGTCTCTTTATCCCGGATAGTTAACTCCAATTTTGCTACGTGTTTATATCGCTGAAACTGATTATAGATGTTCTGTACATGAAAGATTCATGCTATATAATTTTCCTAAAGTGACATATACATTACTATCGTGTATTTCCCTTTAAATCTTACTTTCGAATGATTACATACTACGCATATAATATAATTAAATATTTATGTTAGCATTTACGAAATGTAATTATTAATTATCGATGTCATCAACATGAATATGAGATCGCGAATTTAAACGCATGAAATGTTGTTGAACGAGTTTGACGATAAATTGAACGCCAAATAGAAATGTTCCTGTATATTTATATCTCTTGCACTGCGAAGATCCTTGAGACTGGTCAAACGGTTGCTTATTGCAATGCTAACTTGGTGCGAATACAAGTGTACATCACACAATATATATGCAACTTTATCGACTCGATATATATCAGGAAGATTCCACATATGAGTATATTATATCGTTATATTGTACAAACAAACTTATCAGTTACGTACATTCAACAGAAATATAACTATCCTTATCATATTTTCAGTGTCTTGTACAAAACGTGTCAACATTGTGACATGGATATGTCAAAGAAATGTAAACTCTAAAGATCATACAGTATTTCAATTTTAAAAATACATACTTGTGAAAGAATTCAAAGATTAAAATATGACATATTCTGTATTTATATTCTTCGTAAACATGATAAATTATTCAAGAATTTACTTACTTATTAATTAGATATTACATTTTTATGCAATATAATATTTCAAATGCAGTTTCTTTGATATGACATATTGTTATGCGATAGACATTCAATTGCTGCTAGAATAAAAATGTATTAAAAATTTTGCTTGCCGTTATGTGTGTGTGGAACGACTTTTAATAATTTTTTTTATACAGATTGATAGCTTTTGAAATTAATTTTATGGTTAATCTTATAAAATAAAAATTATTTTATGTATTTTTGTAAAGCAGTCACGCATTCATAACTTGAGTTTTCTTTGCTTCTGCATTATGATTTTATTAGGCACATCTCATTCTCTTGAAGTTTTAAAAAGATATAAAAATGAAAAATTATTTAAAAATTCTCTAAGTTCAAACCTTTTTATTTTGCAAAGAATCTTACGTAATATTTAATAGCAAATCTATGTATTAACAATAAAATAATTTATTTGAAATTTATATTTTAAGTAAATAATTTTACATTAAAAAGTCGGATATATATATATATATATATATATCCGATTTTTTAATGTAAAATTATTTACTTAAAATATAAATTTCAAATAAATTATTTTATTGTTAATACATAGATTTGCTATTAAATATTACGTACGTGTCATTACTAACCCGCCATAAGATAAAATCCGCTCTGTAACGAGTTAACAAATGCAACACTCGCTTTCGAAACAGAGAATGCATCTGCGATGTCATTGAGAAATACGCCAAAACTGAAAATGATACCGTCGACGAAAAAGTTGCACATAAAGGAGGCTGCAACAATCACCCAGCCCCATCCTCCGTCAGGTGGTACAACCATTTCCACTTCGATGGTCTATTGACAAATGTTAACGAAACATTTATAATAATTAACAAAAAACATTAAATACTCTTACGTAAACTAATTAGTGTATATTTATGTAAAATTATGAGGAACAACTGTTTTTGCATTCTATCGCAACAAATCATTGCAATATTTTCCTTCTTACTTTATTAAAGATTCCTTCTTACTTTTAATTAAGATCGGGTAATGCTGTATTACCCAATCTTAATTGAAAATTTAATAAAGTAAGGAGGAAAACATTGCAATAATTTGTTATTATGATAGGATGCAAAACGGTTGTTCCTCATAATTTTACATAAATATATAGTAATTAAAGAATTTTATTGATATATTTTATATCAATGAAATATGTATCTATTCTTTTGGAAAATATATATTGATAAAAGGCAAGATTTTAAATTAATGAAATGTAGATAACTTTAAAAAATTATAATTTGTTTAATGCAGCATAATATTTTCATAAAAATTAGCAGAATAATAAAAGCTTGAAAATGAAAATATATAATATTGCATATAAAAAAGCACTTAAAATTGCCAACTTACCTGATAAATAATCAAAATTTGTTATGATTTTTCAAAGAATACACAATCAACTTGAGGTTAGACTTATGATACACTATGAGGGTTAGACTTATGCGGAATAATGAAAATTAGAGACCTATGACTATAATTAGTATAGAAATTTTCAAACCATGTATATTGATTTTGAACAAGAAAAAGCAAAAAGCATTAAAATTAGAAAATATGTAAACATAAATTATTTAGATATAATCGCGCATATAATTTTGGTAAACGAATTTATCGATAAAATAGTAATTGTTAGGTCATTCTTAAATATAAAATAATATTAATTTGTATATATTGCAAAAGCTTTTTGGAGATATGTATGACCAAACATAATGATACATAAAATTTAAAATGTAATAATTGCAATATCTGATGTAATTTATGTTTTAAAATATTTTACATTTATAAATATACAAAATTTATTCTTAAAATAAATTTGAAATTTTTAAATAAGATTTTATTAATTATCAATGATTAAAGTAAGATAACTATTAATTAAAGTAAACTTTACTAATTATTTACTAATTATTATTAATAAAGTATGAAAAAGCTAATTTGAAAAATTAATTATAAACAAATATTTAATTTCGAAAATTATTTATTTGTGATTTTTCAAATATCATAATCACAATTTACACATTTCGGTTATTTATATAAATTATTCACTTAATATTATTCCAGAATAGTATGATAAATGATTTTGATTGCAGAAGGTAAAATCATTTCTTAATAATTGGCTTGAGAAATAATTATACTTTTTATTAATCATAATTGATACTGTATTTTATTTGCATGAAAATATACATGACCATTTTGCGCAAGCAACAGAGTTATACGTTCAAACTACACGTTAGAAACTTCGTATCTCGATTATCAATGAATTTTAAAGGTATAGAGATAATTATTACGTGAGAGTTGTTTTCTCGCATATGAGAAAACACGATACGATAGGTAATATATGTATACTGAAGCTAGTTTGAAGAAGCGGCACGAAATCAGTTAATTCGCGAGTGTCCTCTTGATATTCAATATAAATTTTACCTTCGCTCGTTGGAAATTCACAAGGTAATTAAAGTCAAGGTCATTCAGAAAGCCGCCAAGAAGAACCCGGTTTTTAGTATTTCGGCCGTTTCATAACTCAAAACTTTAAAAGTTCTCAGTCTGGCAGTAGTCAACCTCTCCCCCCCCCTCCCCCCCCCCCCTCCCCCGTGTACACAAAAAACGTTGATTTGTCGTAGATGGCATTTGTTTTCGGTAGGTTCGATATAAAATAATGTTTTATGTAATAAGATCTAAAGGAAAAAATTAATACAAGTTTATTTTCACAAATAGAAAATTAATGTTTTTAAATTCTTAAAAATAGAATTTGTAAAAAATACAAAAGAAAGAAATATCTAAAAATTTAAAAACAGATCTGAAAGTGCGTGTGCGTGCGTGAGTGCGTGCGGGCGTGCGTGGGTGCGTCGTGTGTGTGTGTGTGTGTGTGTGTGTGTGTGTGTGTGTGTGTGTGTGTGTGTATTTTGTGTATATAACTTTATTGAATTATCACAGTAAGTAGGACGCTCAAACTGATTGCTAGAATATCAAAACTTTGTAGCGAGCTGCTCTCGTCGCGTTTAAGTTTCTTATATAATTATTTTGATGGTCCAACAAAATTATTTTTAGGTCTATATCTAACTAAATTTTAAACATTTAGCAAATGTTCTTTTGTGTATGATATAATCATTATAATTACATACTACTATTATATTATAATGCATGAAAAACTTATCCGTTTATTAATTCATATATATGGTCGATTTATTTTTAATAATCTGAATCAATTTAAATACAACGACTTCATAAAAAGAGCGAAATCATCACGTAAAGTGTTTCTTACAATTCAGAAAATCATCACAACGGCTTTCATTTCCATTGATAACAGAAATACTTTTCTCCACGATTGAATAATATAATTCAAAGAGATTTGTTGTCCGAAAGTTCCAGCTTATTCGAGCAGAAAGCGGCACATATTGTCGGTCATTCGCGGTATAAAAATCAAGAGGAGTTTTATCGTCGTCCGCGTTCGTGCTCGCGTTGTTAATTTCCAAACAGACAGATAAAAAAAATTCAGTCGGGAACGCGTATCCGCCCCTGAATGACCCACAGCGAGACAACGACTACTATCGGGTTCATTATGTGTCGCAAATAAAGCGATATCACGTTTGCAGTTTTACAGCACACGATCTGTCCGTCGCTCTCAACACGAGCGTACTGATCGTGCAGACAGGACTGACAGCTGCGCGAGTAATAGCATACGGTGCGATTTTTTTGCATCTTCTGCATTTTGATGCACCTACGCGCGAGAAAATGTCGCGGAAAATCACCTCGTCGTTGTTATTGTCATTGACGTCCTCCAGCTGCAGCTCCTCGCTCTTGTTATTCTCGCGACCATTTTGCTGCGGCTTATTAGCGTCGGAAATCTGATCCACTTTGTCCACCGTTGTTGACATTGTCCCTTCCGAATATCTAAAACGTGCGAAACATCACTTAAAATCTATTCAACGATGGCAGATATGTTGTCGAAATCTAATCTGATGTTAAAGATACACTTGATTTACCAAAGACATAGAGCGTGCCATCCGTATCTAAATAGTATATCAAATGTGGTCAACAAAAATGAAAGAAATGAAGCATGAAGACAGCCAATCTCCTTCTCTTTCTAGAATATGATTGAATAGAAAGAGATAGAGATAGGTCTCTTGTCTTTTTATTTCCTACTTTTTTCGTTTTTGTCAACTAATTTTACACATGGATGGCACAGTTCATGTTTTATTTATGTCTTTGAGTTATGCTCCGAAAAATAGTAGAATACGGAAAGAATGGTTTCACTAAAAAATTTAGCTCGATACAGATCTGTAAATAATTTTATTGAATTATCAAAATAATTATATAGGACGTTTAAACTGATTGCTACAATGTCAAATTCTTGCATAAAAATTAGTGCTTTTGGCTGCATTGCTTACCGTGTTTAAGTTCATTACATATAAAATTATTTTGATAGTCCAATACAATTATTTTTTAGAACTGTATTTATCTAAATGTTTAAATACTTCAGCAAAATTGATCTTTCAGTGTAGTTAACTTATAAAGGTAACAACTATACTATAATAAGATGTAGAATAAAAATATATATAGTTGAAACTAATGTACATAGTTTAATAAATTATTTTCTATTTGCAATAATTATAAAAAGTTTATCCATTTATTATATATAGTATTGCTATTATAATTATATTAATTATTATAATTATATATAATGTATACTAATAAACATAGGAAATCTAAATTGTTTTCTTAATTGTTATGTACACTAATTACATATACAAAATTTGTATGGTTATCACTTTTATAAAAAACTTTTTAAAATTGCTACTACTATGTCTTTTTCTCTATAAGGATAAATTTATAAATTATATTTAATGATTCCGTCATACGGAAAAGATACATCAATAACACTATTAAAGATAACAAAAATTAAAGTATGTTTTTTGCATTTTAAAAATGGTCATTTTACTCACAAATTTTTACTCTATATGTTAATGAAAACTTAAAGAAGATAATATTTAGCGACTAAAACAAGGATTAACAAATATGATCCACCAGTTATTTTATTATGGTTCGCGTAATCATTATATTAGGTGTTGGAATTAATTCGTAGCGTTTTTAATGAAAGAATGTTATTTATTTCACATGAGCATTAAAAAATACATTAATGAAAGTACTTCCCATCACTTGTAAAACGCTACGAATTAATTCCAACACCTAATATTTTGAAATTTGTTAATAAAACATTTTGTTTTTCTCGAATACTATTGCAAAAATGAAGATATTACATCTTGTAATCGATTTGTTAATGCGATTTGTTAATGTTTTTGACCCTAGTGTTTATCTATTATACAGTGATATCTATTACGACAATTTTGTTTAAAATAGACGATAAACTGAAAAAAAATTTGATAAATTACGCATTGTAAATACATAAGAATCTCTTACTAACTTTATATTCTTTTTGCAAAATTTTACAATGATATTCCACTGAGAATAAGTGTCCAGGATTAATCTGATTCTAAGGAATGCTTCTCTAAAATAGCATGAATAATTAAAGCGACATATATCTACTGTATCGTAATGCAATAGAACTTGAGTGAGTGATTCCTGTCATTCGCATCAACGTCCAAAGTTTAAATTAATTTTTTTTAAAAAAGATTAGATGATAGATTTCGCAAACAGATTGCTTGTCGTTTTATGGTATGCTCGAATATACAAATGTTCATGAAATAAATAGTGCAATTACATTAAAAAAAAAGTTATAGTAAATAATAAAGTGATAAAAAAGGAAATTATTTACAAATGGCTGATTTTCCTTGGTAGTTTTATTAAAATAGCAAAATATGATATTTTTTTATTATACAGGGTGGGCCATCTATTGGTACGTTTTTAAAAATGCGATCAAATGAGCATACATTGATATTTTTTATTAATTTTTTTTTTGTTGTGAAGCTAAAAGTATCCGCGTCAAGAATGAAAAACGATTTCGTTCATGTGGCTCCCTCTACTGGCCTTACAGTATGCCATTCGGTCACCCCAATTATTAATGACATTTTGGACTACCTCGGCGCCAATTTCACTCAAAACAGTCGTAATATAATGTCATCCACTAACATCCCTTTCTCACGAACTTTCCTCACCAATTTGCGTATAGCTCCTTCGGTGGGTGCTCTATCACGACCCATATTTCTTTTCAAAATTCGTACAGTTTCGGCGACACAGCACTGACTTTGAAAATAAGTTTTTAAAATTTCAAAACGCTCTTCAAGAGAAAACATGTTGTTTCGTGCCGCGGACGGTATGACTAATAAACTGTCAAAATTTCGGGTCTGTAGCTCGTTCGGTGTTGCCATACGACGAAATTCAAAAACGTACCAATAGATGGCCCACCCTGTAGGAGTAAAATCGAAGATAATTGTCGAAATACGACAAATATTAGATCGGTAAGAAAATAATCGATTAAAATAGTCGATTTTCTGTATTATAAAATGGTTTTCTTTTCCAATATATTGTACAATATTTGCGATTATACCATTCGATGAAGCAAAGTTTCAGCTTTAAGAATCTATTTTTTTTTATTGCAATATAATGATTTTTAACAGAGCAACTTAAATTTAGAATGCTCCTTTTATTTAACTCAAGTAACTCTGGAACAAAAAAATCGTAGGAACATAATTAAAAAATGATAGGGAAAACTTTCATGTTAGATAATTTCTCAATTTTTCAAAAATTTTCTCAATTTTTTTGGCATGTGACAGACCTACAAAATAAGAAGACCTACAAAGTAAGAAGACCTACAAAGTAAGAAGAAAATTTTTCATTTTTTTCAGCTGGTAATTTTCTATATATAAAAATTATCAAATTCACATAAATTCAAAAAATATAGTAATCATTTAAAAGAGAGATTTCAGGCTTTAAAATTCTCTTTTTAAATTTAAATTTTGATTATTTTTTAATGAAGTTAACAGCTGCTCTTAATAATAATACAGAAAATCGAAATTATTTTTCAATCGACCTAATATTTTCAATTTATCTCAAGGAAAATCTACTTAATTGAAATCAAAATCATACCAATATAGATAAAAATTATCTTTCTACATTACGTTATCTGAAACATCTTATATAACATAACATCCAAAAGATATTGTAAGAAGACCCAAAGCTCAAAAGCAAGTCCATTTTCTTCACACAATAATCCTTTTTTTTCCTCATGTGTGCATATATAAAGCACACATGCATATACAAAACATATGTATTAACATCAAGGTAAAGGAGTGATTTAATTGTTAATTCACTGTCGATGAAAGTGAAATATTGAACTGTTTGGTGGTCACATGACGAGTTTTTGTAGTAATTTTGATTCGCCTGTCCTTGATCTTTCAAAATTCAGCCTTTTGTAATCTTTCTATTCAATCGCAGGCATGTTTTCGTTAGACGACATCTTGACGTTTAAATGATAAGAGCTACTTGAAGATACGTTACGAGCTGATTGTTTATTGGTGTCATGCAGTTAATTGTTGTTAATTCTGGAATTTAATAGCGATATAGTCGATAGCTAAGATTGTAATTCGTTATCAAGAACAGTGAATAAACAGACATTTATAGGATTAAATGATTTTTCGTTATCACAATCAACCGTTTTGCCATTATATCTAACAAATTTACTTTTAGAAATGCTTTAATTAATTCAAAATTTTTCGTTATCGCACGCGAAAATGTGATTAATTGATGTTTCTTTATCGGAAAATTATTGTTTGGTAACGCATGAATTAATTTTTAATTAATATTTATTAGATATTTTCAAAACTAATCTTAAAAAAATTCAGTAAAAATATTACTAAATGTTTCACAATACTATCTATTTATTTTTTTTAAACTTAATTCTTGAGATATAATTTCAATTGCTTGCAGTTTATTGATTCTTAATGACAAAGTTGGCTCATTTGTGATTAAGAAGGTATGAATAGTAAATTAAAAAAATTTTCAATCTCACATACACAAAAACATAATTCGAGATAAATTTATATTCTATACTATTAAATAAAAAAAGATTAAAACAATCAAAATCATTCAAGTTCTACTCATGATTGAATAAATGTTTACAAAAAGTCAATGAAAATTATAATTATAATAATATTTTACATACGTATTTAAAATATCGAATCTATCTTGTAACTCTCGAGTTTGTCTTATAAATCGATGATAAGATAAGATCGAATCCAATCAGATAGATATATTAATATTAAAAATATTAAAAATATATTTTAAAAATATTATTTGCTGTGATTGAGGATATTTAAGCAAAATATTTATATCTTATACAACATACAAATAATTTCAATTCGGAGCATTCTTAAATATTCGATACCAGTTTTATTGCTCGACCGATTGCGTCAACTCTTACTCTTTCTTATTTTTTCCTTTTTTACTTTTTATGGCGCCTTGTAATATACATGTGATTACGCTGTCTGTGTCTCAGATATAGTATCAAAAACGGATTAAAAATTATGACCTCATCTTATGCACATATACATACTACTTGCAAAAAATTATATTACGCACAGCTTCAACAATTATCACGCAAACAGAATCGTGTAAATTTTCCTAATGGATAACATTTATTTTTAGCGTGACTTGGCTTATTTTATTATCTGCAATGATCTGAGAAAGGAGAAAGTAAATTCGGTAGTAGAAACTTCAATATTGTTCCACTTTTCTCTTGCTGTCCTTGATAGACTCTATCTGATCACAATGATGTTTTCGGTCATCGATAAAATTTTTTTTTAATACAGATATTTATATTTAAATAAATATAATTAAATGTTCTTAAGTTTTCAATATAACAATAGAAAACAAAAGTATATATAATAATATTTTATATTAATATATCTTTACTATCTTAATTATCTTTAATATTTTATTACTTATTATATAATATGCTATATATTTTGATATTGTATATACAATTGTATATTGAATTATTTATTTATATTCATATAAACGTTATATATTTTTTACTTGAACAGATACTAAATTGATAATATATAATATATGAAATAGATACTAAATTGTCTCCCACCATTAATTTAATCGTATAATTAGCAGAATATTTTCTGATTCCTGTTCTGATCGACATTATGAGACTACATGACCGATTTATAAAACTAATTAGGTATACAGCTATGTAAAATCCAGATTATGACTTATTCATCGGCTGTGCTATTTTAGATACAATCAGTAACACAACAGACTTATTTTCGATTAGATAAGTAGATAAGATACAGATTATTATCGTGCTATTTGCATATTACATCGATGAGTGACATTGCATAATAGACCAAGTTTTCTATCAGGATTGAATTTGCTTTTCTCGAATAATTTCGTAGACTATTTATCGCACAGTTTACTCCACGCTTTTTCTGCTTTGCTTGTTACAAAATTCGGTCTGCAAAGATTTACATTGATGAAGCAAAGCGTATACTATACATACGTCACATTTACATATACGCGTGAGATATCAATGTGATGCTTTGACGCAAAGATCCAGGCGTTATTTGTAACAAAGAAGCGCGAAATTAGGACAGAGGAAAAATTATGAAACGAGATAATCGCCAACTCAAACACATCTCCATAACAATTGCTCATAATAATTGCTGTTATAGAAACAAGGATAGTTTTTGCAAGAATCGATGATTAACTCTTCAAATACTAAGATAAATCATTATCAACTCGCAACGAACAATGCAATTCTGTTAACTCGCTGATAAATTATGCCCGAGTAACTGTTAAGTGAGCAGATATCCTCTTACTTTTTACCAGATAAAGTGCCAATAAAGCTCCGCGATTTTACGCGAAGTCGTAATCGCCACGTGAGGCGATTGCGGCTTATCGATCGGCCCAATAAATTACTGTCACTTCAAAGGGAATTATCATTCGTAAGAGGATAATAAATAGATCAACATCCAATCAGAGAGTGATAACTGTGAAAAAGCTTGTCTAAAAAACAGGAGCATGGAAACTGAAGTACACAAGTTATTATATCTTTCTAGAATAAAGAAGATATGCACTACGCTTCCGACACGCAAAACGTATCTCATTAATTCATGTGCTTTTAACGCCGAAGAATAACAATACGGTATTGTGATCAATCGATTTATAAGTGGAACGAAGTAATATATTGTAATGTAATCGCGAATGCAAAGTGCAGCGCCAATATACTTTTATTGGTAACCGAAGTAATTACCGCGGAAGTTGGCAAGAAGTAATTAGCGCATAAATGCGATATTGTAATAACAATATGTATTCTTTTTGCACAAAGTAGTTCTCCTCTTTTATCTATTTAATGATATTATTACAAAACTTTAAGAAATAAATATATTTCGTAAAATAAAATCTTGTTTATCTGATAAGCAAGAACTTTGCTCTGTAAATATAAAAATCAATATGGATCATATAACAGGATTATTTAATTTACCTTAATTTTCTTATTTTTATTATATGATTATTTTAAAATATCAATTTCATTGATTTGCATTGTATTATTTATTAATATTATTGTGATATTTTCTGAAGTACTTTTTAAAGATAAATTATATAAATTTTATTAGAGATATGAATTGTATATATAATTTATATAAATTTAAATTAGAAAATTATATAAATTTTAATAAGTACTTACATAAATCTATAAGCGAAATAATGAGGCGATTACACTACTTTCAAATACATTTCGATACTCCAACAGAGATATTTCAATAATTATTTTAAAAAAGAGATAATAATCGTTACTTTTTTGCCATATTAATACAAAAAGAGCATTTGCGAGCAATATCTTATTATTAGTATCTAAAAGGCATTTACTCACAAAAGGTTACTTTATGACCCTATAGATTTTCACAAGACCTTTCGTTTGAACGACGAATTGAGTATCGGGGGAATTAAAAACGAAGTGAATTGTTTCCTAGATCCGCGATAGAATTATCATAAAATATGTTTTTTAATGGATTGCATAATACACACTAGGAATTGTGTGTCCCCTCCAGGTATAACAAACTACTTTACAATGATAAAAGGTATTTCTTCCACGGTCTGACTCTTTCCGCATCATTGTTATTCCGCACCTTCACTCGCTCAATTTTTCCGCGTGTAAACGTGACGATATGTAAAGATAGCAAAAATCCGATTTCCGTTCGCTCAATCGCATACCGATAAACATTGATATTTATATGCCGACGCTGTCGCCGCACATTTGCAATAACATAATTATCGCGAGAGCGGCGTTCTAATCGTTCTTCGGAATTTCGCAAATATTGTTACAAAAGTCTAGGCAATATCGAGATAAACTCTTTACGGGTGGTCAATACGTTATTGACGATAAATTCCACGATTATATTTCAACGAGAATTCTATTGCGAAATTTTTCTCTAAAGTTTTTGAAAGAATTTCAAATCTCGTAACCGGACAAATTTCGACGCAGAATGCATTGCAAAAATGTATGATAATTTCATACTAAAATAAAAAACGTGAAGGTTGTATATTATTTTACTCGTCTGTAAAAGATTTCAGTCACTTCCTATGTAGATATATTAATAATAACTCGGAAGCGCCGCGGTTTTTATCTATCTCATATTAGGTCTTTAAATTCTGTTAGTGTGTCTCATCGAAAATTACTCCGAATTTATTGATTAATCGGAATTCCATTGACTCATTTCGCGTCGTGAATGAGACGTAAGAAATAAATACGACGGAGCGTAGATAATAAAAAGAGAGCAAAAATGAGATAAAATTTTGATGATAACGCTGTTATATATCTGTATTTACAATTTAGTGTTTTAGTGTAAAAAAATAAATAAAACATCACTTTCATTTTTCTTAAAGATAGGATTATAGCTCGTTGAGACATTCTGAACTTATTTGACATTATATTTTTCATCTTACTATCGATGAAAAAAAATATCGAACCATGTATAGTTAAAGTTTACGAGAGAACTTATTTTACGTTTTTGATTTACATTTATCTGTTGGCTATATATTCGTGTCTCGTGATAATGCACGTCGGAAAGCCGGATTAAAGCGCTACAGAAATAGTCACGAACAGGCCAATAAACCACGTTTCTGTTTCTCATCGTTTTCCAGTGTGTCCTTTCTGTCTTTATTTCCCGCTGATAACGAATTATAAAAGATTTTTCCGAACGTGCAGATTAGACGCACGTATAAATACAGCTGGCAACTTTATAATACAGCTATGGTGACACGGTGGAATAAAAAATATTGTAGTCTGCAGTTTTTTCAATCCATCTCGTAAATGCTGTACATTCTTTAACGATTCGAAATTTGAGATTTATAATAAATTTGCGCAGTTGAACGTACTAATGCACACTGATTTAATGAGTAAAAATGAAATGCAATATTTTGAATCATAAAGTACATATTTTATCTAATATCACAATAAAGTGTATTGAGGATTTCACAATTTAATCGGTTTCTATATTTATACTAAACTATCTTTATGTCAATTTGTGTACACTTTAATGTACACACATCAATACGCACTGAGTGCGTTCAATCGAATTTGCTATTAGTTTCAAAGAGATTTATCAAATAATCTGTCAATGTAGATAATTTCAAACTCATTCTTTTTGAGCACAATTGATACAGTATAACAGTACTGATACATCAGTATAATAATATCGACATTCAATAAATAAATAATAATTATGTTGTGACTCATATTAAAAATAAAAAAAGGATGAAAGCCAATAAAACGAGCAACAATAAGATCACAATATTAAAATGTATTATTAAAATTACGACATGTATGATCTAATAAATATTATAAATATCTAATAAATAACAAAACGTTTTGTTTTAGTTACAATTTAAATATAAAATATACATTTTAATACTGTGACATTTTATTGTTGCTCGTTCCATTGGCTTTAATCCTTTTTCATTTTTAAATAAATTAATAATTTAATATTAAATATGAGATACTTTACTATTGAGGAACGAGAAATTCTTGTGCGATCACGTCAAAAAAATATATCATGTTATTGTTTATTCAATGATTGTGTATAATCTATAAATAATTTTGTATATGTATATATAAAAAAAGAGTACTTTTAAAATAAAATTTCAACGCGAGAATGATTTTGAAATATTGCAACCGTATAAATGAATTATATATATGATTATATACATATATATTAGGTGTTGGAATTAATTCGTAGCGTTTTACAAGTGATGGGAAGTACTTTCATTAATGTATTTTTTAATGCTCATGTGAAATAAATAACATTCTTTCATTAAAAAACGCTACGAATTAATTCCAACACCTAATATAATATATGAGTATGTAATTTTTAAAATATTCAAATTTATAAATCGAAGCTGGCTTTATTTTTCATCAAAGCAAAAAAAAATTGACTACTGCAGCAAATTAAATGGTAAAATATGGCTTTAGCATTTTTAATTTGCAATCAATTAAAAATGCTATGTCAAATTCAGCCAATTTTTTTCTTCCAGTGTGTGTATGCGTGTGTATGTGTGTTTGTATGTGTAATGTTTACTAATATTGACAAACATTAGCCATGTCGTTTAGATCCTTTACGAGAATTTTCGTTCGTCTCTAAATTTAGCCTCTTGTTTTTGTTTTCAGTCATCGTATCTTTTTAGCTAGTATCTTTTTGTTATGAATAAAATGACATGTGGTGCAACAGAATTATCAGATGCGTGCGAAAGAAACATCAATTAAATAAAAGATCTCCAAGTATAATTAATTTTCGAATTCCTCACATATCGAGACTCGACATAAAAAAAAAATTAAAAAAATTCGCATCTATCTATAGAGAGGAAATCGGATGACATATATCCTTACTATAGCAAAGATATCTACAATCTTCTTAATTCCTTAGTGACAATCTTGCGTTTCGACATTCCGATCAAACTCTACAGTCTACAGTATTAAAAAAAAACACCTGCACGCGAGGACGCATTTCAAATTCATGAAACCTTCTATTGGACACCTGCGTCTTGCAAAAAAAATTTCCACTCGAAATCATTACTTTTTCACGGTCACCCATTCGGTTTTCACGGTAAACCAAATTCGTGCAACCAAATGATTCATTTGCAAAATTTTGTTATTTTTAAAAAACACATCCCTAAAGATTGTTATATTTAATAGAATACAATATATAAAAGTTAAGATAAATATAATTACATTTTGGAAAACGACATAGAAATTGTATCGAGTATTTCTAAAAAAATTTTTTTTTTTAAAGGATAGGACAGAGAGGATTTCGCGACTTATAATTTATCTCATTACATTGTATTTAAATTTGCTGCAATGCAAACTCTGCATCAGATTCTCGAGATCCTCAAACCGTTGCACCGCCATGCGTTGGTATAAAAATACTTTGGCTCTAAAAATAACTATAGAGAGCAGATCACACTTTCACAATATACAGTAGCAAAGATAGATATATTATATGTTAATTGATAACTATACTGATAAACTTTGTCACTAGATATGCAATGTAATAATTACTCCTCGTGATATCATTAACTCTTGATACGTCATCGATTTAATATTCGGACTTACAGGCTATTTATCATATCAACGTAAAGGTGTTTTATCTGTTTTCTTGTTAAAGGAGATATCTCTGGACCAATTAAAAATGATTAATAATAAAGTATAATAAAATATATTATAAAATTTCCTACGGAAAGGAGTGGGAAGCGTTTGAGAAAAATGATATCTTTTTATCGCCGTATAAAATACCATGTGTTGGACCTAGAAATAACCTAAAATTCGCAAATATCAATTCTTAATTCCTTAACTTTTTATCCAACAGTCATAGAAGCGCGGAGGAAGCAGTCTAAAATATTAATGAAATTTAAAAGGTTCTGTCTGAAGATCTTAGATGTGATCTTTCCAATGACGACATTGACTTTCCCCACCACTCTCTCTTAGCACCGACGACATAAAAAATGCTCTATTCTCAGTGTATCACGTATTTCCTTGCTCCATAAAAAAGTTACCCAAATATAGCAATAGATATCAAATAAGGTATTTGCAAATAGGTGTTTCGCGTCACTAATTAGATCATGTATTAGGTGTTGGAATTAATTCGTAGCGTTTTACAAGTGATGGGAAGTACTTTCATTAATGTATTTTTTAATGCTCATGTGAAATAAATAACATTCTTTCATTAAAAACGCTACGAATTAATTCCAACACCTAATATTTTCCAATGATAACCGATCGCTGCTGAATTTAATAAGTGTTTTAAACGGTTGTACAGAAACATTCGCGCCTGTCGACGTAATCGGCGAGTATGTCGCATAATTAATAGCACTCGTCGCTTTTTCGTTATCGATTTTCCGCGGTCGAAGTTCACCGGTGGAAAAAGAAATTTGCGCGTTTACGCACGGAGGCGCATTCGCCACGTGCGCTTGCGCATCCTGATGAGCGCGGGAATCGCTTGCATAGACCACGTGGTCCATCCAGATCCATCATCTTTTCTCACGTTTAATCCAAAAAGGACAGGATTTCAAAATTGGACACATCACGATTGGACAAGAATCACTCATAACGCTTCTACAGCAGAAAAATGCTTTATGCACCAGGTGCTGTGACGTGTTCGATCATGCGTTTCCTATCTAAAAACACTCAAACGCACTTTTTGGCTTTTGTCTCGCTTTTGCGATACGACTAGGCGAAACGCGATCGGCGCACGGCTTAAAAATCGAGTCACGTTACCTTTGGTCCCGCCGAAGTCGCACTGTCACCGACGTGAATTCAACAATTCCAGCTTGTCGAGAGGAAAAGGAGACCTCGTAGGTGAGACACGCGCGCGCGCGTGTGCATATATGCGTGCGTACGACGCGTGTACTAAAGAGCCGCGCGCGATGTGACTTGAACGGAGGGTCTGCAACTGTCGCGACTTCGTTATACCGGGTGTGCCCCACGGGTTCGCAGTCGTTTTAGCGATAACGACAGAATGCGAGATTGGCCCGTTTCAAAGTGGAGGAATCGAGACTCGTGCTCTGCCGTCGGTGCCGCCGATGCAGATATTGGTGGGATATCTTTTCGCGTGCTCTCCAAGCCTCTCTCTTCTCCCTCGTGAATGTTCCCCGGCGCTTCTTCGCGGCTGAAATATCCGACATGCGTTAGCAACAATTTCAGATCGCGATATCAAAGCGATAGGAAATTTCTCGGTTTTTTTCGGAATTATTTCCAATATTTTAGCTGATCAATTAAAAGAGTGAACTATTCACGAACGATTTTGCTGAACACTGAAAAAAATTTATTAAATTTTAATATTTGTTTGAAAAATACTAACTAAACATTTATTTTATTTATAATAAATAAATATTTATTCAATAAAAAAGATGATATTAAATCAAATTAATGATTTTTGTATCAAATAAATGTATGTTTACATTTAGTAAATATTTAGTACTATTTAAATAAATATGTATTAAAATGTAATATATTTTTTTTGCAGTGCAGTATTGTATTTAAAAATTAGGTAAAGTTAAAAATTTAGCCAGATGCAGATCTGAAAATAATTGTTTTAAATCATCAAAATAGTATAGAAAACTTAAACGATGAGAGCAAAATGTCAAAACTTGTTGCAATATTAGTCATCAAATTTGAATTTTCTACATAATTATGTTGATATCCAAAAAAATTATTTTCAGATCTGTATCTAAATTTTTAAATACATTAGTAAAAATATTCTTTCCATATTACGAACTTTTTGAGAAAGAATTATAACTTCTTTTTCGAAATATATAATGTTTGATTGACATGAACAAACTAACAAATTAGCACTAAGTGAAAACATTAAGTTGAAGCGATTAAGAAATAAATCTTCTTTTTATTTACTTTCTTGTGCAAACGAACGTACAATCTTTAAATAAATGATGTGTGAAATTTGGTTAGCGATAAAGCTTCGCTGCAGTTTGCGATTGATAATTATATCTCCTATTCAATCATAATTATACCTTAAATAGTAGAAGTGGGTTTTTGAATACACACTGGAACGGCTAATATCATTTTGCGCGTCTTGTCGCGACAGCGTCCGGTATGATGTAACAATTGTAGAAAGTTTCGATACCAAAAATTCAATGTGTTAGAATCGTCACCTCGTCAATAAATTATCATTTATCGCGTCTATATCTGATTGTCTCAAATTTCAGCAACCATTTATATTATCTCTTATGTATGCTTCGATGTATTCTTGGGAATTATATGAAATTAAATCACATCGTTTCGTGAACAAATATAAAAATCAGAAAAACGAAGAAAAATACATATTTGACGTTGTAAAAAATATTTATTTTTCGCAGAACGTTGTATGCGAGAAATGTTATAAATTAATCGATGTGAATGACTCTAAAAGAGGTCACCAAAAATCCAAATGGCATCACACTTCATCTGCTTATTTTACATGTCGCTGATATTGCTCATTGATTACGCGAACGTTACTGAATTTTAATTAATTTATTGCTACGTGTTTCGTAGTAAAAAGAACAATAATTTTTAATAAATTTCTATCATAGATAGGAAAAAAATGTTGTTAGAACGTAATTCATTGGAATACCCAAAATATTTTTCTTCTTAACTATTTCTTTATTTTTTAAATATAAAGTATTTTATTATGATTATGGATGCAAATATTTTTACTCTTTTTCAATAATGGCAGTATTTTCACTCCTTTAAAGTGAGTGAGATTTCACTCTAAGAAATTTAGAAAGTACAAGTGATCATCTAAATGTAGTTTGCAATTGGCCATATTAAAATATATTATACCTCTCTTATATCTCAGAAACTATTGTTTAAAATAAAAATTTACAAATAATTTTTTTATTTAATTTTTAAAATAATATTGTTTTGTTGTAATATTTTAAATCTCGAATTTTAGAACACCTTATATATACGTACATATTCTCTAATTTTTTAAATGATAGCTTAAAATTATAATAAAATTTTACTAGAATTCAATTACAATAAATAAATAAAATTTTATCCAGACTTTTAATATGAACTACAGATTGTTTGAAAACTAGTTTAACGTAATGATTCAAGACACACTTCCCTCTCACTTGCTATCATCTTTTCTTTCATTTTGATTCAATTAGAAAGCTCATAATCAGTGTCAAGTGTCAAGTTTAAGTTTTACCGTTTCAGGTTTCTCAGTCTGCGTCACGCACGAATGTGACGTTACCACGCGTGTCTACGCTTATTATATGCCTTTCAATAAGTGATATAAGTAACACGGTGTGACACAATCTTTACATCCTTGTTGTTTGCCAATGTTAAACAAAGATGACATGATCACTGTGTCGCACTGTGTCGCTTGTTGGAAGTCACGTAAATTGCAAATATGCCTCTCTCGAATTCGATCAAGTGCACTGTGCATAACTAAATGAAACAAAACGCACCGTGATCCCCTTGACCACAATGTGTGCGCATATATTTTATATACCCTTTCTGATTATGTAAAATTGAACATTAGGTATGCGTGTCGAACGTGCACTAAGTTGTGCGTGCTTTCAGAAATCGCGCGATCGCCTCGTCGCGTGAATGAATTATACTACATTTCATTGTAGGCAGATAGTACCCATTGTATCGAACGACGTGTGTTACATAATTATTAATTAAGTCGTTTGTAAGCTGTAAAACAAGCGAATGAAATAGTAAGATACGATATACAATATCGTAAAATAGAATTTAATATAAAATAGAATATAAAATTTCTAATATTTCTATTATGGATTTGTAGAATTCTCTGAATTTCTCAGACACACAAGATTTCAGGAACTTTCGTGCGGAAATTTTATACCGTAAAATCTTCTTTTCTAGACACTAGAATAACTACAGAAATGGATTAAATTAAAAAAAATTTACGTATGTACACAAAAAGAACGGTTTTGTTAAAGTATCCAAAAATTTAGCTAGATACAGATCTGAAAATAATTTTGTTGGATTATCAAAGCTTAACGCTTAAACGTTAATGACAATGCTGCAAAAAATTTTAACATTTAGCAACCTGTTTAAGCATCCTAATTATTTTGACGAGTTAAACAAATTTATTTACAGATTTCTAACTAAATTTTTAGATACTAAATTTTTAGATCTAACTTCATTTTTAAATAATTCTGCAAAATCGTCCTTTTGTGTAACTTATTTTATTATTGCTAGAAGCATTTGTTTCACTAACAATTTTTCAAATAATAGAATATAATAAAACAATTCGAAAAAAACGGAATGAATCAGGAAATTTCCAGAACTGAATCACTGTTGTTCCTTTAATATCTAACAGTAAAGCTATTCCTAGAATATCAAAACTTTTTGCAACAATTCATTAGCTTAAGTTTTCTACATAATTATTTTGATGGTCCAAACAAAATGAATTTCAAATCTGTGTCTACATATAGCTAAAATTTTAGATCATCATCTGCAATCATTTTTTCCATGTAGGAACCCCTTCAGAATGAACTTAATAACTTTCGAGTTTGAGCAACCCTCGGAAGCTGGACGCGCGGCGTCGCGTCGCGCGGTAAGCGTCGTAAAATGGTATGTCGCTGATAGGCGATAAGGAGGCGACTGTCTGATAACCCGTTTCAGCCTGAGAGATTGTGCAAGACATGCTCTACGTAACTCGTTTTCGATGTTTCTGAGAGCGCTGAACTGGTAATAGTGGCGCGACGCGCGTGATGTAACGACGCGACGACGGTGAAAAAGTCCGCGAAACGCGAGATCCGCTTCTCGAGCGTAACACGTGTCGCGAAACGCGTCGGTTCCGTCCGTGAGAACATTGCGCTGTCGCTAGATCGCGAGGTCATCGGCAAATAATTGCTCAGTTGGAAGCCGTGAAGATGACTAACGTTATGTGAGCCATGTATGGAAAAGCTGTTAAAGGGCGACGTGCCCACACACGTGCACACACGCGTGAACACGCGCGCTCGTTGCGTAAAATTGCGCGTTCGCCGCGCACTCTGGCTCGATGCACGATTCGCGAGGCTTGCTCTTTTTCCACACCCCCAGGACTGAACTTCTGGCACAGTTCATTTTTCTTCTTTTACTTTTCACACTGAAGAGAAAAGGACAAATGATGAATCATGCAAGAAGTTTAGTCCTATAGGGTACGGCAAAAGAATAGGCCTTTGATTTGTGTCTCGCCGCTCGGCGCGGAATGCGGCGACGTTCAGAATCCGCGTCTCTTCAATCAACCAACAATTAGTTAATTGTGGCTTCGACCGATATCGCACCGTTCAACGCACCCGTCATCACGAAATTGATTCATATCTTCTCTTTTCTCTTCTTCTAAGAAAATAAATTATTCAAAACTTTTGATTTTAAATATTCTTTGAAAATAGAAATATCATCTAACTCTGAAAAGAGCGAGAAAAATGATAATCTGTTTTCCTTGAATAATAATAAATGATAACAAGCATTTGACAATTAAAAAGAAATTATGTTTTAAATCAATTAAAAATAATGTATATACAAACGAAGTTGATGATTTTAGATAATATTTTTTTTTAATTATAAATTAACATTTAATTTGTAGTATATAAATATGAGTGATTTTTGTAGATTTTTTGTTGAATAGCTACAAAATATTCCAAGTTAATAAATAAATATTATTTTTAAATAATAATATAAATCAGTGTACATTTTATTTATGCATCTATTCAAAGACTGATTTTAATTAAAAGAGTTGTACGTATATTGTTTTATGAAATTTTATAAAACAATGAAACAATTTTAGTAAATGAAAAATAGAAATAAATTAACTCGCGCACATTTACTATTTAGGTCCAGTTTTACAATTCATGGTTAACTTTTAACCGAGGTTTAACTTATTTCTTATCTTTTTCCAATTCTAGAATTGAAAAGAGATAATAAATATCCTTAATATGCAATCTATTCCGAACTACGAATCTACAGAACTACGGTCTTAAATTTTTTTAAATTGACCGAAATTGAAATTTATCTACATTCCGTAAAAATAAATGTGAATGTTACATATAAAACAATTTAAGTTTAATATTTATATTTAACGATATAATTTTATAGTTTAAATGAAAACTTTCTCATTTTTATCTTAATTAGTCTTTAAAAACTTATCTACTTTTTATTGAAATAATTTTTGATTTATAATATCGCCGCCGAGAAGAGCTTGTGTATTATTATTTTTAAATACAATATAGTAATTTTTTCATAAATTTTTCATTTTGTT
This sequence comes from Acromyrmex echinatior, assembly GCF_000204515.1. The sequence goes on along the minus strand of NW_011627088.1, from coordinate 1,164,984 downwards.
AAAAAAATATGTAGATAATACATTCTTAATACACGTAATCTATTCTGTCTTAAATCTTACCCTCTTTGTTTTATCAAGTGATGGGCTCAAGCAGTTCAATCTCCTCGAGGCACCCTAATAAAAAAATTTGATAGAGGACAATTGAAAACGATAGGATTTCAATTTGTATTGTTTTCTATAAACTTATATTGTTTTCTATCATCGACCTTACGAGCATCAAATTGATCGTATATGAATCCTATCGTATTTTATCGAGCTCTATAAAATTTATATAAAATTTGATTTAAATTAGTGAATTCACGAACCAGATTCCATATTCAAAACGATAGAATTTTCTATCGTTCTCTATCAACTTTTTTTACCCGGGCAGGCGAGACAAATACATGCTCTTCTTAAAACCGCTTCCGCTCTTGCGTGATTCTTCACTACTGAAGATCAACGACACACCGATGAGTCACGTGCGCGGGTGTGAATATTCTCTCTCGCGCGAGCTAAAATAGATGAACCTTAAATTTCCATTCGAAGAGTTCAGGTAAATTTTGTTGATCTCTCAAAGATTACAACTTTTCTCCTTCGCGACAGTTCTTGTGAACACGCGCGTGCTTCGAATACATGTGATTTCAGACGCGGTTGCATATGTAATTTATTTTGATTACACTTCGACTGTGTAACACGCGCATATGTTTACACTTTCTTTTCACGACTTCTCGCACGGCGAGAACCGAGGTCCATGACGAGGTGGACCGATGGACGGACAGCCGGATAAGCGGACACTCGGAACAAGCCGCCACTTCGAATTTTCTCTCGTTCCCCAGCTGGCGACTCGCGATTCGCGTGCGCGGAACGAAGCGGAGGCGTTTCTCTGGACCTCCGGCGTGATTTTTCCTCAGATATGTCGAGCCCCTCCTTGCGTTAGCCACGCTTGAACGAAAGTGCAGATCAAGAGTTTAATCGCGCGCCCCAGAAGCACGCGCCTGTCTTGTCGCGCGAGGAACGGTCCTGTTTTCGCCCCATTCGCTCTGCTGCACACGAGAAAGAAGAAAAACATAATGAAAATCGCGAAAAATGGATCGATGATTATCCGCCTCGTTCTGAATTACCTGCACGTGGATGACGTTTATAATATATGTGATTTATGCGATACTAAACAGAGAAAAACTTATCAAAAATCATGTATTGTGGAATACACAGTTTCTGATGAAATTTTTATTCTCTGTTTCCTGTTCCTTTTATTGTGCGGAGCCCCTTAGACATTTCCTAGTGGCGAACATTCCGGTTTATATGGGGACCGCGGTCTCGTAATAATGTTTCGTTCCTGGCGCCAAGTTCTCTCGAAATAGCGCGAGGCGGACTTAACTAGTTTCGCGGCTATACGCTGATCGATTTATGGGTAAACCTGAACGATTAAAATTGCATAATTAGCTTGTATAGTATAAGAGAATCCAGGGGCCCGACCTCCCCTTCTCCGAACATAAAAATAATGCTATTTTTTATTCCTGCACTAAACTGCCAGTAGAATTCTCTTTCTCGCTTTCGCTAAATATTAAATATATATATCTATCTCGCTTTAAGGTGCAAAAGTGTACATTCGTTTAGCCACAAGAAACAGATCCTGTGGAAATTAGAGACTTTATAACAGAGCAAAAAAAAGAATTTGTGAAGAGTTTATAACAGAGCAATTAGTTTTTTTTCTCTCTCCCAAAAAATCATTTCTTTATTGTGAAAAAAGATACAGATAAAAATAAATGTTTTGAAAAGAGGATAACGTGAACTTTAAGAAAAAAAAAATATTATATTGATTCATTCCAAAAAGTATAATTATTTGCGCAACTGAAGTGGAGGCATTTTTATGTATGCTTGGAAAAATAATATCAGAAGATATGTCAGATATTTTCCTCTTTTAAAAAATGCAATAAAAATATTTCATATTAAATGATTTCGATATTTACGATTTTATAAAAGTATTGCAGCGACACAATAAATAATATATATAAATTGATATAATTTATTGCTGATAATTTACTTCCGATAATTTACTGTTATTTACACGTAATAATGTAACATCGGTATTTATACATGATAGAATCATGATAAATCACGAAATCCGATTTGAGAAAGTCAAGGTGAGCGCATTAATAACATTTTTTTTCCTCCGATGAACATGCGGGGTATACATGCAAGAAATGAAAGAGCCAACGCAATCTTTTTTTTTCAGTAATAAAAATTCATAATTTCCTCTTCAATTTTCAATAAACGTCACCTAATACATTTGTCCTTTTTTGTACCATATCATATGTTTAACATATGCACGGAGTAGGGCGTGCGCGTCCTTCCTTTTTACGCTCGCACGCGGAGAGAATAGTGCGGCAGTAGCGGCAATATATATCGCATTTCACAGAATCGAAGATCGGCGTCGTCGCGAATAGACGAACATAATTTCGATAAATAATTCGCTCGATATAAATAAACGCTCGATTGCGTATATTATTGCGCGTGAACAACACTCGTAACATCAACTAATTCAATCGTAACAATATTACGTTCGTACTTTAACACGCTCTATCTATCGACGCCACGCTCTCACTTGACGCTGGAACACCACATTTGGAGTCCGATGAAAAAATATCCATTTATTGAAAATGTATCCGGAAAAGTATAATCTAAAGAAAGAATACTTTGTTACGTCTCTGTCGTAAGTTCGATCAAAATCCGTCGTATTCTTGATTTAAAATTTTTGCATTAAAAATCAATTATTTGTCTACTTAAAAACCTTCCATTATATATCTTCTCTTTCTTATACCTTTTTTTATACAATATTTAATAGCGAATTTGGTCACTTGCATTACACTAGATTAGTGCAAATTAAAAGTTGCTACACATGAAATTAGTAAAGTTAAATGTAAAAGCATATAAATATTTTAACACTAAAACTGTCGAAGGTACCAATTAATTTCCTATCCTTCTATTAGGAAAGATTTTATTTTGACATCACTTGCATTGTTAGAATTATTTGTATTATGTTCACATATTTTTTATATTCTGTATTGCGTATCTAATGCAAAAAAGAAAAAAATAATTAGCGGAGTCAAAATGTCAGCAGTTCTAGTATTAAATGATAAATACTCAATAATGATGTCACATTATTTAACAAAATATATATAGGTATTATTTCATTTCATATAATATCATATTATTTTCAATAATATGATATTTTGCATAAAATATATTATTTCATTAAAGTTAATCACATTATGCCATTTAGAGATCTTGTATAAAGTAGCCTTTAATGTGCACTAATCCAGAGTAGTACGAATTCACTATTATATTTTTTATAAAACTTCTCAAAGAAGAATATTAAAAAAGAACCGATCTTTGGCCAAAAAGATGTAAGTAAAAAAATAGTGTCTTTTTTATAAACTTTGATCTTCTGAATATGATAAAATTATTAAAAAGTTCGTAGCATTTGGAAAACATCTCGAAAATTGAGCACAAACATGATGTATTTATCCAAAGTTCAATATTCTCAATTTTCAAAGTCCAAATATTACATTGTATCCAGAGGATCAAAATATACAAAAACCACTATTTCTTTTATTTACACTTTTTTGGGGAGGTCAAAATATACAAAATATACAAAAAATACTATTTCTTTTACTTACACTTTTTTTAATAAAAATCGGCTCTTTTTTTAATGTCTTCTTTTTCTCAAGTTTAAATAAAAAGGAAATTCCAATAGAGGTGATCGAGTTCGCCACATTTATTAGATATCAATGTGGTGTTCAAGATCGGCTTTTGGTGTGTAGTGCTTGAAAATTAACACAATGATAACACATCTCAGCGATGAAATCGCACGTGCTCATAGATCATTTCGATTTCACTGATCGTTTAATCGAATCGCGAAATGTTAGGAAAAGCTTTACTCCAAAAATGTCAAAAATCTGTGTTCACTACGTAGCACTTTATACAGACATGCACTCAAGTATAAAAAAGACGTTTTTTTCAACCGTCGGTATTATTCAATATAACAGTATAAGCTAAGAAAACGTCCCTATACGGTCGTTTCAATTCTCTTCAAGTATCTATCTTATACCTCGGAAAATAAAAATTTGGAGTAACATTCTCTCTAAGATTACCGATTCAATTCGTGTTCAAAGATCAGAATGAGTCGGAATATCAATACCGAATATTATCGCGTCCGATAATATTCGATAATATCGATATTCATTGTTAAACACATATCCTCCCAGTTGCATCGCCACAATATTTCTCTGCGTGTGAGTGTGCGTGCACACGCATTGCGCGCACGTCGCACACATGCTATTGTACATCCACCGCGTAAAGTTCGTTCCGCCCACACATCGAACGTACGCGTGCAAAATGTCACGCGAGCACACGCGCATTTGTCGACGCTATTTATATAATCTAATAATATATAGTGTAACTCTCTGCGCGGGATTTTCGACACGGTGCGCGTGCACGCGTGAATACATGCGGCTTTCGCATACGCGGGGAACGCAGGTGGCCATGTGTATACATACATGCCACAGTCGCGTTTGAATGAGACTATGGAAAACGTATGCATAGCTTCTTCTTTTTCTTCTTCTTCTTCTTCTTCTCCGCACGATTATAAAACGAAACGTAAGTAACGTGCGATCATGTAAATTGTACTACGGTAATATTGTAATCGTGATAGGTGGTAATAATTAGTAATAGCAGAGCAGCGGTGGCGAATAGTGTAATAGCACTGTTGGTTTTCATTATCGATATAGCAACAATTATTCTTGTTCTTCTCTTTAATCTTTTTCAATTTTTCTTTACCAACGATCGCGCGCGATTTATAATTAATTATAATCGTTACGATGTCCTATATACACAATGCACACGATGTTACGCGTGTATTTGCCACTCAACACGATTTACAACGAGCTCCTCGATCTATATGTGTACAATGTGTACATATAGATATTTTTTTTTACATATGTAATAATGCACACATACGCATATACATTTATTGCGTGCATGTCTGTAGGCATATATTCTCTCTCAAACATTAATTACATCGATCCAATAATGATCGTCACCGCCAAATGAAATTAGTTACATACATGTAACTTTCACACACACACACACACACACACACACACACACACACACACACACACACACATACATACGAGAAACGCTTGCAAATCGCTTGCGCTTTGACGACACATCGCACGAGACACGACGGCTCAAAATTACTTTTGCATTACTTAACGTTTCCTAAGTACTATCCTGCACAGTCAGTTCCATCAAACTAAACGCTTGAATCCACTTATACAAACTAGCTGTAGCAGACAAGACGCGTTTTTTTACACATCAATAAGAATTCTCTGTTTCAGATAATCAATATATTAATTAGTCTATCTAACGATGCATTAATTATTCCTTGATGAATACATTAATTGCGCGAAGTCTCAGTGAGACTGCAGCGTGTAGAGAACTCATAACTTTGTAATTATGAGCTTTAGTTTTAGTTTAATTCTAGCGTTCGTTAGTTTAATTTCTAGAGTTCGTTAACTCTATAAATTATTTACAGTTTATGCTGTGCAACAGCGATATATTTGTTGCATGTAAATATTAATGATAATTCACATTCTTTTCTTCGCTTATATGTATATGTGTGTATATATTTATATATTTATATATATACATATACATTTGTCGCAAGTATGCAAGAAAATATCTCTCTGAAACATGAATATAATCCGAGTAGTATCTTTGGATGTGGCCAAAAATAGATTTAACTAACATGATAGGTCATTGGTGGGATTTTTTTCAATCAAGGATGGTCAATCGTATGTTGATTAGAAAAAAACATCGTTGTTTCGTACACGAGTTATTTTCGCAAAATATGTTACAGTTAATAGAGTGCACAAATAAATTCATCTATACATTCTTAAGCGTCATGATTAAAACGAGCATCCAATCAGCGATACCTTGACCAATCCTTGTATGCTTGCGTACTATATAATTATCGAATTATACAGTATTTCTTATAATGCAGATTATATAATAATTTATACAAGATTACTCGATATGCAAGAGCATTTTTTAAATATTTTTTTCTTTCTCTCTCTTTCTATATATATATATACACATACATACATACATATATATATATATATACATATATGTACATACATACATATATACATACATACATACATACATACACACACACATATATATATATATATATATATATATACTGCTTGATTGATACTGATTAGGTTAATAAAACATTCTACCTATTATTCACTATTACATATAGGCAACTAAGTAATTATCTGTACCTGATGGCATTTTCACGCATTTATTCGCTCGATAAAAAAACAAAAATAATATGACAAACATACAATAGTACATACAAGTCTAATTGTAAGTACGATAAAAAATTCCATCAGGTATGTATGCCACTAATTTGTGCTTTATCGATTAAGTGTGTAACAAAGAAGTACCTTTTTTTTAAGACTTCAAAAGTAGCAGCCCTATCACAGTGTGGCTCGGAGTGAAGGCGATTTTTATAATCCATTTAAAAAAGATCAGAAGTACTTATAAAACAGATTCTATTTGCTTGATCTCTTTCTCGGGTGGCTCTAAGGGTGACGGCGCAGTTTCTACTATTTCCGGTATATCCTCCTCATTCTCTTCTTCAATATCTTCGTCGATTGGAGTCAATGTATCTAATATCACAGGTTGAGTCTGCAACAAGTAAAATAATTTGATAATTTTCATAGTAAATGTTCGATATTATTATAAGCTAGTGCAAAAAACCATTTATTAAAAATATAATGGATGGAATTAATATTAAATACAAAAGTCATGATATAATTAAACATTTACAGCAAAAGAAAACTACTATAGTGCTAAAACAATATTTTGAGGCAAGGAATACGACGAAATGATGAATTATAATAAATTTTATTTAAGAAAAGCTCTAAGATTTTAAAAATAGACTCTCGTCCTCTGAAGGTTAAGTAACATCGAAAGATTGGCAACAATTGAAAAGTTACTTTTTAAAAATTACTATCTAGTTATTGTTACTCAGTTAAGAAGTGATTGGTATTCACAAAGTTTGTTCTTATATTAATACAGTTCTGTGATTAGTTTATCGCATTCTTAAAATGTCATAAATATAATTATTAGAGCATCTTAAGAGCCTTATTAGAGCATCTTAAGACATTAAAACGATCTTAAAGTAAAAACGAATTATAAATATTGACTAAAGATTGAAAATGATATGAGCTTACCTGCGGTGTAGTACACCGTTTCATAGCAGGGGCCATGAAACTAGTAATAGTGCTCATAAGGAAGAAGAACCCTGCCATGAAGAACGGGATACTGTAACTCTGCGTTGCATCATAAACAGCGCCCGCTAAGGGTGAGCCAATTATAGCGGCAGCCCCTCTGAATAGAATTAAAAGGCCGAAAGCGTTCGTTAACTTGTCTAATCCCAAGAGATCCACCAAGATGATCGATGTTAATGAGATATATCCAGCTAAAATCCAAATCATAAGATAATAAAAATATTCAAAATGAGATAAATTTTCATACTCGACAATTTCAACTGAAATAATGAATTAACAGTTGCGTAGTTGAGATACTTACATATTGCTATCCCAAAAAATATGCTCATGATGATGTAAGCGGCATAACTATGACAAAATGGTGTAGCGGCTACTGCGATTGTAGATATAATTAAGCAAATATTGTTTAGCAATAAGGAATCGACTTGCGGAAAGTCGGCGACATATCCACAAGCCACACGACCTATGGTGTTCGTTATTCCAATAATAGATAATAAAAATGATGCAGAATTGCTTTCAATTCCCTTAAAAAAGGAATAATATTCATTGAATCATGATATTGCATAATTCAGTGATATACTAAAGATTGATAAATAACATACATCTAAGACTGCGGCATCTACCAGATATACAAAAGGAACATACAGTCCAGCCATACCAAACACATTGCTAATACCAATTAGAAGGAAAACAGGATCTTTCAATAAGGATATATCCATCATTGTCGCTAAAGCTTCCTTAAACGAGTCAGGTAATACCAAACAAGGACATAAAGATTCTAAAAAAATTAAAATTTATGTTATTTTTCTGGCCTTTAATAATATTGTTTAAGTTTTATATATATATGAAGAACGTATACATACGTTGTTGTGCTTTTTCGATATCGATGTCTTTCAAATCACCACGTACAGATTTAGGAATAGATACAACACTCTGACGGTAATTGGCAAGGGATTTCTGGCTTTGGTATTCTGGTAAATTGACTACGCTACCACTGTAGAAAATATCCTTTCTCGATAAGGGACGGACAATCATTGGTTTCTCTTTTTGGATACTAGCTTTACTGGTAGTAAAAGTAATACTCTCACCATCCTAATAAAAGAAAAAAGACACGCACATGTTTGTTATTAGATTATTTAAAAAATATTTACGCAAATGACTTGTTTAGAAAGAATAATAAAGACATTTTGTATTAAAAAAAAATGAATCTGTTAATATATCTGACTTACATCAACCTCAGCATTATTATTTCGCGATCCCAACATACTGCTAGTAGAAAGTCTCAGATGCAAGCTCTTTCTGATATCTCCGTTAGAATTAAGCGTTGTCCTAGAATTCTTTATTGCACTAAGGCTAGGCTTGTAGCGTTCACTGGTACTCGTTTTACGGATTCTGTCAAAGAATGGCACGGAGCCGTTTTTAGGCAAACCTTGAACGTGGGTCGTAAAAGCCGGCTGCGACGCGTTTCTAGGGATTATCGTCTTATTAAACTCGTTCTCGGGCTTCTCCGCGTCCTTCGTGTCTTTGGTTTCATCGATACTTTTCTTGCTCTTGGATTTGTTGGAAATATTTTTTAAATCCATACTGCCGCTATCACTGGTATGTCCACTAGATGAGTGCTCTTGCACCTTCACTTCAGATATGGTGGGAAGGGTTGGCACCGTCGGAACTGGTGTTAAAGGAGTTCCTTTAATATTACGGGTATTCAATGAAGTATTGTATTATTATTTCGATTACTTGGAAAGCTCACGCGCCTGTACTTATGGAAACGACATAAATATTGATTTTGAAACAATTAAAAAATTTTCCTTTTAGAAAAAGAATTTTTCAATAATTCAAAAATTTTGAAATCAATTAAAATATTTTTATTTTATTTTAAGAAAGTATGTGACAACGTAACTAAGATGTACGATCGATTCAGTTTTCCATTATTTTTGCGACTTACTCCACTGTCCCACCAAAACATAAAATTTGATGGTCAGAGTTCCTTACCAGGCACTAATTGGTCTAAATTGAAGCTGGAATGAACACCGGGATCAATATTAATGGGCATTTTCATCCTCTTTTCCATGGATCCGTCCGGTAACTGCACCATAAAGTAGGAGCCACCGATACTACCACGTTCCATTTGAAATCTCTTCTCTTCGGCCATTCTTTGCAGCAACGGCTTAACAGAGGAAGCTTTCGGATATTCCAGAGGTCTCATCATGGCACCGAATACCTAAAAATCATCTATTTTTTTTATCAGATATACGAGATGTCATCTCGATTAATCTAAAGCTTTGTGTTATGTCCCTGCACAAGGAGCAGCGAGGAGCAGCGAGTGATTTCACTATTTACTTACTGCGCAATTTAAGATGAGGCCAGCCAGGATTAGATTTGCTCCCTTCCAGCTATACGCCTCCAGCAACATAGTTGCAAGAGGCGCGAACGCGAACGTACCAAATCCCGATCCGCACACAGCGATGCCAGTAGCTAGGGATCTCTTGGTTTCAAAGTAATAGCCTACACAAACTACTGCGGGTAGATATATCAAACCAAATCCAATACCTAAAAGAACAATTGTAGATACGTGAAGAATGAAGAGAATTGACAAAATACAAAGAACGCTGTTTAAAGTGGATCATTACGTACCTCCCATAATACCATAAGTCATCATAAGCATATTTACACTGCTTGAAAACGTCGAAAGTACAAATGCGGCGGCGCCTAAGAAACTTCCTGCCATACACACTGCTCTACAGCCATATTTATTCGTTAAAGCACTGACAATGGGGCCTATGACGAGGAAAATTTAACATATAACGTATATGTACAGCTATAAATAATACGACACTAGAAGTTGTTTTAAGAATAATATTTAATTAGTATATTTTTAATGACTATATTTAGTATGAACTTTATCGAAAGCGTTACAATAAGATCACAATCTAATCTTCTTTCATTAAGATAAAACTTATACTTGAGGATTTTATCCAAAAAATATGGTTCGTTTCGAACTTCGCTATTAAATTTTTAGTATAATAAAATTTTTGCTAAGGAAAAATTAATTTTTTTTCCTACGAAGGAGATTATGTCATTGCAATATTTTTCGACGGTGATGGCGTATCCTAGATTTTAAAGTTCAGATAGCGAAATTTGAAAGGCATTTCTTACCAGCGCTGAGGTACATTCCAGACAACAATGAGCCAACCCAGGCAGTCTTGCCCTTTCCTTCCCCAAAATACTTGACAAATTCTCCCAGAAAAACGCCGAACGTATAGGCAATGCCGTCTACTATCATGTTACACATGAATGATGCGAATACCACCACCCAACCATATCCGCCATCCGGTGGTGGTGGTATGTCGTGGTACTCGCAGAGCGAACCTCCCTCATCCTCAGGCGAAGCTTCATCGCCACCTGGTCCATCAGTGCCCGTTAATCTCGCTTGTTCTTCTACTGAGTATTCGCTCTCCGTCTGGAAGAAAAATATAACGCATGCAATGATAATCAGTGTTATTTTCAACAAATGGTATGATATAAGAATGATATATTGTATAATACATTGTAAAGTAAAAGAATCCTGTTCATAAAGTTTTATCTAAGGAATGATATTCGTTCGAAAATAATTATATTATATAGCGCGTAGAAGAAGAATGTCTGAGAGAAAAGACATTTCAAATGTGAAATGCTTGTTTCTTATTCATAATTTTAGCAATATACATACATAGCTTGCATATACATGATGTCCAGAAAATAGGCGTCAATACTTCGGGAAGTGAGATTCGGGACTCAAAAAGAAGGAAAAAAAGCTATATAAACATAGGTCCGGAAATCAGTCGTTTCCGAGTTATAAGCACTTTTATGTTAAAAAAATTGAAATTATGACTAGAGAGATAGGACGTGGAAGTTCAGTTGCCTGGTCCCAAGATTATCAGATATGAATTCATTTGATTTTTATTTAGGGTCACGTAAAGTCAATAATTTACAGAAATGTGCCCAATAATATTGACTTAAGACAATCCCTGCATTCAAAGAAAGAAGAGTCCAAATGTTTTTCAATAAAATAGATCAAAATTCCTTTGATAAAAGAATAAGGGCCTGCATTCGTGCTGAAGATAGTCATTTTGAACATTTTATTTAATTTCTATTTAAATATCTGTTTATGTTTATCTAAAAATAATACAATAATCGTATTTACAAATATCGAAAAATTAAAAAATAAAAAGTAAAAAAATTTAAAAATAAAACGTGTATTATTTATGTTGAAACACTATGAAATAAATTATGATTGTAATTATGAAAAATAACTTTCAATTTTTTAACATAAAAGTGATTATAACTCGAAAACGACGTATTTTTAGATCTATGTTTATATAGCTTTTTTCCTTCTTTTTGGGTTCCAAATTACTTTCCGAAGTATTAATGTTGATTTTCCAAACACTGTATATTGCTAAAATATGGCAATTACAACGTCGACTTATGCATCACGACGAAAGTAAACAAATTTTTTTACTTTGTGATTGTGATTTAGCGTGAATAATTACATGATAGCGTATACTTTGGATCGTACATACTTTTAACAGTTTCATAGATAAACCAGCAAACACGTAATTGAGAGATATATTGTATCTCGCGTGGTACAAACACGTTGCATTCGCCTTGAATGAGATTTGTTGTTCACCTTGAATGTTCGAAGAAAAAGCTTTCGTGTTGGTGCATAAATACTCATTCTCTAATTCATTGATTTACGAAATATAGTCGATTAGACTTCTCATTATTTAATAAATCACGACAAATACAATATCTTCTTTATATATTTTAAAAGATACTAACATTAATAATAAATATCTTAAAATTAGCAAAATCAGAATATACTTGTATTAGATTCAAACAAAATTGTTTTTTTTTTTTAATAAAAATTATTCGTATCAATGATAAAAATTAATTTTTTATACATCAAAAATTAAGTTGATACATTAATATAATTTAATTTGAAATAACAATAAATTAGTCCCATGTTTTCAATTGTCTTTATAATTGCTTTTAAAAAATTATTTTTTATCTTTTAAACAATTATAAGTAAATAAATTGGAAACCTATTTATAAAATTTTCGAATTTTGTATTATTTTCTGCCTCTCGCGTATAGAAACATTTTTTCCCGCGAAAGAAATAATGTTGGAAACACTAGGAACAAATGAGATTATCACACGTGCACAACAGGAGAAGAAATTAAAGAATTCGCGCATATGCAAAACAGTACGCCACAACTCGGCGATTTTGTTAATCGCAGAGTGTAACGCGAGAACAGAACGCGCGCATTGGGATGATCTCATAACGCAAACGCCAGCATAGATATTAAATAGCTAACTGTGACTTAATCAGTTTCTAAGGCTGCATCTGGCCAAGGTGATATACGTCGCTCATGTAGAATGCAACGCCAAGATCGAATCGATAAAGAACTGTTGTTTGCGATCCAAGCCGCGTTTTGCAGAGATGCAATTACCTTTACTAGTATATCATTAACGTGCAACTCGTTATATGAAAAACAATACTTTAAATTATAGAGAGAGGATGGATTTTTCTACGTATAATGGAAAACGTAATCTAAAAATATAAAACGATTCTCTACATTTGAAATTCTAGTTGAGTTTTTTTACGAATAGAGATTGTCGATTTGAAGCTATTGATATTCACAAAAATATTGATTTAATCAGTTAATGTTATTTTCATTAATATTTTATTTATTTAATATTATTGCAAATTAGTTAATACTCCCGAATAATTCATTGGGTATTTAATTCCGTAACTACATGTGATTATGTTGAACTTTAATGGAAAAAAAAACAGCTTATTAATATCGATGTATTAATACCGTACTAATCGAGAAGGAGAAATATCGAGCTGCGCCCACGCAATGCGGCTAATCAACAACGTTTTAATGCCCGCAAATGTTTCTATAATAATTACACAAGCTTATTGAGCCACGAGAATCAATGAGAAAGCAAAGTGTCCAAATGTTAATTATTTCACAAGCAAAGAAGACAAAAGGAAGTTTCAGTCATTAATAATAATATTCGAATAAATAATATTATTTTATATAATTATATAGAATATATTTTAATAAAATATAATTTGTATAATTTTTCAATTGCGGTTATTCTATGGATTCTGTATAATTTTAATTGCTTTGTATGATATACATTTTCATATACTGTTACATCTCAAAAGAGCAATCCAATAACTTGTAATCCAATAATTTGTGTTAAGTAATCTTTTGTTATTTTTAGCTACTATGTACGTCAAAATGTAAATCAATTCATTCATTTCTGTGATTAATTTCGAAATAAACAACATATTAATATATGTTTAATAAATAATAAACTAGTTGTAAGTTTAAATTTGATATATTTTCTTAAGTTAAAGTTAGATTGTTTTCATTGCTATTAAATTAAAGATCAGATTTTAACGAAATTGTGCTACTTTTTAATGCGATTTCCAACATATTTCCATTAGATTTTATTTCCATTAGCTTGAAATAATCATTTCATTTAATTTGCAAATGATTCAATGCATAAAAAAATATTAAAAAATGCATAAAGAAAGATGTCCTCGTTTAAGCTAAAATCTGATAATTTTCCTCTTTTGTTAGACTATCAAAGTAATTACATAGCATGCTTAAACTAATTGTTAGAATAATAATGAAAAATTTTTGCAGCATTCTCATCGTGCTGTTTTTTATACAAATATCAGAATGAACCAAAAATACTTTCAGATTGTATTTAATTAAACTTTTAGCTATTTCAGCAAAATCTTCTTTCGATGTATCATTCGATATATGAACATGTGTATAATTTCAATTTGCAATTTCGTATAGATTTCGTATAATTTCAGTCGTGTTTTATCGTTACTGAGAAAAAAATCGTTCTTTATTGACTGAATTGCTTGACTAAATTTATCTTTATTTCTTTCATTGGAAAATGTATGTATTTAAGTGAAATGTAATGCCTTTCTAATTAATTCTCCTTCTTTTCTTTCTATTACTACACATGTTCCCCCACTACATATTCTTCAACACAATATCTTTGTCTCTTGTTCGTAATCATTGTTTGTTAAATTGTTTGAAAATAACGTACTTGATATAATTATTCTGTTTTAATATTTCGGTGATTGTGAACTTATTGCAATTTGGAAATACTGATCAATTAAAGGTACAAATAATTTATATTTAGATTGGTTTAAGTTATACAATAAGATCAAATTATATAATATTAGTCAATGGTTATTTTAATTTACATATTGAGAATGCTTTTAGTTTTGAAATTGCAATGGGTGAATTTGAATTGCGTTACTGTCTGCAATAATCGAAGAATATGGAGAAGGAAGAACAACATCAGGGATATGGAATATACATAAAATATTCGAGGAGGAATAGTAAAATCGCCTTTAATATCGCAAAAATTTCGAATAGGAATATGTGATAAAAAAACTGTTATATCGATGTCGATTAAATCGCAAGTTTGTTTAGTTTTATGAAATTGTACACTGAGAATGACCCGATAGGGATTAAAACGTATGGTTATATATATATATATATACATATACACACACACACATTCATTATTAAATGCAATGTACGATTGATTTAAATACATTAATTCTTCGAAAATAAAGACAAATTAAATTAATTTAGTCAAATGAACTATTTTATTTTCAGTGTAATAAAGTTATTCGCGGGATATTTTGCGCTTGGAAAATTGTGCAAAATGTTAATTTCCTTTCTCGATCAGATCATCATCGCGGTCTCATCTGCATGCGCGCTTCTTCACATCTCACCGCGAGGCACGGAGCCCCCAACTCTAATGAATTTGGATCAACGACCTCGCCGTGTCACGCGGCCGCGAAGACGAATTTAAACGCAGCGCGCGCGCGTGTTTGACATGAGAGTTGGACTCGGCCGAAAGGAAGGCCACAGCTGATCAGCTGATCGCGCGCGCTGTCATTCCGATCGCGCCACCCGACGACGGAAGGCGCGAAGCTTCGCTCTTTCTCTCTCGGCGAAAAATCTGCGCTACGCCTCGCGATTCGTTCGGCCTTGTTAACCATACACCGTCGTTAACACACTCGCGCGCGTGGACACGTACGTGCAATTTACGCACTGTCGTAATGCAAAGTACGCGAGACGTGCGTGCGTACTAGAAGTGCAACTATTGGCGCTTATTCTCCCGCCGATCAACCGGCCCCGATTGTCAAGGCTGAGTCACGTGTCGTCTTTCCATCGCTCGACAGAGGAGCCATGCAAAATGCATTTCGCTAGCGCGATGATTATATACACGACACGTAAATAGCGATCGTTGTTCCGGCGCGGCCGACACGCAAATTACACCGCGAATTACTGGCACGTCCGGTTACGCAAAAATCAATAACGTTCAGTAACGAGTTGGAACACGAAACGTGTATCGTGGGAATTTTCTGTAGATACCCAGCGTACGATAGACCTAACATTCCACGATAAAATCCATCTGTTCGGAACGGCGCGAAAGAATTAACAGGACGTTTTCTTTAAAGGGATGCAACAGATGTTTCGCTAGTCCTTCAGGTCTTTTAAATCGTACTTAATTTAATGTTGACACTTTGACTGTTGAGTTGGACGAGGGTCACTCAGGTAGACAGGACGTTTTCTAACAAAAGAAATACCAGAGTACGATACAGTGAATTATTACATCCTGTTAAATAAAGACGAAATAATTCATTGTGCCTCTCACTGGAAAGTATGACTATTTTGTCAGAAAACGAATCAGATGAGGAGCGGAGGCTAAATAACAGGTATGAAGAAAGGAAAGAAGGAAGATAGTACGCGGATTCACACTTAACTGAACGATCACACGGCCATGCTTTCGCTCTCCATAATTAACATGTAAACCATACAAACCGTACCGAGCTGATTTTGCGGACGCGACGTGAGCCGTACTGCGACTTGTTGAGCGACACTCGCGACATTCCTACGACCGGCTTAAACCGTCAGTCACTCTCTTTCTCTCTCTCTCTTAGCTCTTCCCCTTGTGGTCCGCTTCTCTCTTCTCTTTTGCGCTTGTTTGTACGTTCGCTCGCGGTCGCACACTCGCAACCGCGTTCTATTTTCGAGCGCGCTCGACGCGACGCGACGCGACGCGACGCGGCGCGAGGCGCGACGGCCGCTCTCTTCGCTCGTGAAAGAGCGACTTTATCTCGTCGAGCACTCTTCTTCAAATCGCAAACCCACGTTCCTTCCGCGACTTTTTCCTAGTCTATCGCCACGTTCTCTCGCACCTTCTCCGCCCGCCACAATCCACCCGTCGTGGCCGATCACTCGTCGTAATCCGCTGCCATGTCGACCTGTACTGTACTATCGCGCTCGCGTCGTTGTCCGCACTCGCTCACTTAGCGCACTGCCATCGTGTGCAGCGCACACCGCGCCGATACCCGGCAACCCGTCGACGATGTGGACAGTGGAAGTGGGAGGCTTGGAGAGGGATCTCGCCTCGATCTCCTCTTTGATTCAACGAGAGCGCCCTGCGAGCGAAGATGATGATATTTGCGATGCCCTCGATGCGCCGATCACAGCAGTTTTCGCGAAATGTGCCTCTTGGGATCCTCACGCAAGTTCCTTGATTAATTTCGTCGAATCCGAGTGAATTTGTCTTCCGACTTTCCGTCGGACAACTTTCTCGATACACTTGGCCTTCTATCTTATTCCTTTTTATTTCTTGCTTTTTGTTTGAACGATTATTATTCTTTATTTGATTTGAAAACTATTTGAGAATCTTATCTCTCACTATCGAAAAAATGTGTCCCAGGAATTTTGACGTTACGATTTAACAATTTTCTTAATGTATCACGCTCCAATTCTTTGCCTTGAAATGATATTTTCTATTAGATTATTTCCTTCTTGAAATTTATAAATAATTTAATTAATTTAATTAATTTACTAAAATTAAGTAATTAAATTAAGTAATAAAATTAAGTAATTAAATTTAAATTATTTATATTATTTAAGGGGTTAAGCTCACCTATGAGGTCGAAAAAAAATATGTATTTCTGGAAATTCT
>NW_011627088.1:1133545-1147502 GCF_000204515.1 Acromyrmex echinatior | reverse complement strand
TCCATTCTCCCCTCCCCCTCTATCCCCCCTCTCTCTCTGCTATATTTTCTGGAAGGACCAAAAGACTATTATTATTTTGTTTACAGCTTCATGTAATTTTATCTATTTACATTGACATAGAATATACACACATCCATAAAAAGGGACTGCCTTTGTGTATGCGACGCTTTTTATATCTGCTCCAAACCGATGAACCTTAAAATTCTTATAATTCCATCAACTTTTATTGGATTGACTTGAAATTTTCAAAGAATATTTTTGAAATTATGTACTTTAAGAAAATATCAAAATCCAAAAATGTGTTTTTTGAAAATTTACAGATGAGCCTAACCCCTTAAATTAATTAAATTAATTTATAATATTAAGATTAAAAATGGGATTTATATGAATCAATTAACTAATAAAGAAATGAAAGTGTCCCCCTCCGATTTTGATGAGCTTTAAATACGTTGTTTTCTAGACAAAAATATATAAAATGGACATGTATTTTTTTATAAGAACAAAATCGCATTTTTAATGCAACATCTCTTTGAAGAAAATTAATTTTTTTTAAGCGAATATAAAAGACAGCAATCAATTTTCTTCAAAGAAATATTGTACTCCTTAAAAGTGCGATTAGGCCTTCATAAAAAAAATATATATATCTTATTTTTGTCTAGAAAACACAACAATTCAAAGCATTAAAATCGGAGGGGGGTATTTTCATAGATTTTCTTGTAAACACAAGAAACGACTATCACCGCCATCACTATCAAAGTCAAATATTGGAATAATACATTTATATATTTTAAATAAATCAATTTAATTTAAACGAAATTAATTTAATTAATCTAAACTTATTAATTTAGTCAACGCCCTTAAGTAAACGCATAAAATCACAGCAATTGTTACGAAATAGCTCTAAAGTTTCCCTCTCACGAGAAGACGAAACACTGGATCGTTCGATTTGTCTTTTATTCATATCGTAACTTGTGATCCTCTTTAGGTGGATTCGAAGTCCATCTTAGGGGAAAGAAAAAGAAGAAGAAAAAGTACCTCTGCCCCCAAGCGCCTACTTGAGGGTTAATTTAAATTGATGTAATTTAATTTGAATTGCACTAAAGACATTTACAGTGATTTGTCTTCGTTTGAGAATAACAACACTGGTTCCGTCTCTCTCGGCAGCAAAAAAGAAACTTCAATCGATGTTGGTCGACGTGTGCACGTGCTAAGTGACTCACGTGCGCCGCGGACAAGAGATGCGTGTGCGCACGATGTACATTGCGTTTGGTCCCTGTCTTCGTCACGTTTGGTCACGTATATAGTACGCCGCTTCCGTCCAAGGTGCCCGCAGCGGGTTGCCGAACTCCGCACGTCAGCAAAATCAATTGCGCTCGTTTCATTTGGGAACCCGTTGGACACTTAACCCGTTCTCTCTCGTTTTCGTCACCGCAGCTATCGATCCAATGACGAGGACTAAGTATTTGCCGAGAGCAGACTTAATGGAACACTCGTCTCAAGTCATGAAGATGTTAACTCCGCTAAATCTACAAGATGAATTTGCGTTGTGGGATATCTTCAGGAACACGAACAAAACTCGAATGTCAGAATGAAGTTGTAACAGCGTTCTTCGAAGGAATTGCTTCGACGCACTTTCGCAGAAGAGAGCTGGTCAACTGGTGGAGAATCAAGAATCATGCTCATTTCCCACGGATGTCGTCCGATGACGTTCATCTTGGCGACTTGAGAAGAAGATAATACGATCGACTCGTTTACTGTAGAGTGCTTTCTAGCAAGAGACGCAGATGACACAGTGGATGCTTTCTGTTTAGTGACATAAGTCGATACAAATATCATTCTATCTTTCTTGACATTCAGAAAGTAAGAAAGATAGAACGACAGTTGTGTCAATTTGTGTCACCAAATAGAAAACACCCCATAAGTACTTTCCAGCAATAGGTATAGTGTAACATAATGTGGTAAAGTCATCATTTCATCCCTGTTTAACATTGGCAAACAATAAGGATGTAATGATTCACTGTGCTACATTGTGTAATCTGTGTCTCTATTGGATTGGATCCAATGTAACATAGTGAATCATTACATACTTGTTGACCTTTAAAACAGAGACCGCTGCACGAAAAGAACGATTTCATTGAAGTATCTAAAAATTTAGCTGGATACAGATCTGAAAATAATTAATTTTGTTGGATTATCCAAAAATAATTACGTAGAAATTAATTTAATCTCAAGTATGATGACTAAATGCTGCAAAAAAGTTTTGACATTTTAACAATCAATTTGAGCATCCTACAGAATTATTTATTATTTTTATAGTAATTATTTTCAAATTTGTATTTAGCTAAATTTTTAAATACTTTAGCTAAACCATCCTCTTCGTATACGTTGTATTGTGTCTATTGCTGCAAAAGAAAAGGAAAGCAACAAAACACCAAATTGTCACGTTCAGTCATACAGTTTTTGTCTCTCTACTTCTCAGCTTCTTTACTTAAGACAGATCCTCAATGCTCCCTGTACTTTCGCACAATTCTGATACGTCTTTCTTAAGCTTCCTGCGTAGAACAGTCGAAAGTGCTCATCCCAAGTGGATCTCGATGCGTCCACGTGTTTAATAATTACGTGTTTAATAATTTGTTTTTTTTTCTGTTCCTTTCGTGATGACCGGGTGATGAATCTCGGGTTCTTTCAACACTGACAGTTTTTTGCGCGCAGTCAAGAACGTCCAGAGTGGCACTATATCGAGGATATCCGCGGCGTAGCACAACGAATTCTATTTATACTTCGAGAACGGCGACTCTCGAAGCTCGTCGAACTTCCGCGAACAAAGCGTGGCTTCGTCCTTCTCCGCGTCATGCGTAACGTTTCCTAAATCGAGATCGCGCTTTCTTCTCCGCCGTGACGCGTTAAGGAGAATGCCAGGAGGAGAATGGCAGGGGAGAGCGAGTTTTCGTTCACGACGTTCGAGCAAATCCAAAATCGACGTCGGCGGATTGATTTCTCGGGCCGGAAGTCGGAGTGAACCTCGCGCTTCCGCGTGTTGTTGATTAAAACATAGTTTTCTATAGGAATTATACATTCAAATTGATGGAGATCAATTTGAATGTAGCGTGCATTATTGCGACCTTTTGAGGCGAGCCAAGGCGTGTTGGAGCAAAGTTTCGCACACAAAGTCGCCACGTCACTTACGACGCGACAACCCTCCAAGCGGAATCGTTCGCTCATGTCAACAGGGTTGCGATTCACTCGCATAGTTGTTCGCGAGATCTTCATCGAGGCGCGGCACTGTGCGAAGCTTACCTACCGATGTATGTACACGCTGCATTCTCGTTTGCGTGCGTACATCCCCACTCGAACGAAATTGCGTGGCAAAATGAACGTCAAGGGACTCGAGCGATCAGCGTCACATTTTCCAGCGCGCGTCATCCGCGTCAATCATCGAGGGAGAGGGAGATTCCTCAGGGACGTTTCGTTTTGTCTGGAAACCCTAACTTGCGAATTTCTGTTTCTACCTTACATTGAAAGTCTTACACTGAAAGAAAAAAATTGGCTACTGCAGCGAATTAGATGATAAAATATGGCATAGCATTTTTAGCTGGCTGCAGCAGCTAATTTTTGATTGTGTTAGCCTATCAAAATCCTATACTGATATTGTGGATAGGCTAACGCAATCAAAAATTAGCTGCTGCAACCAATTAAAAATGCTATGTCATATTCAGACAATCTTTTTTTCAGTGTAAAACAGTGATGCGCAAACTTTTAATACTTGCGATCTTTTTTCCCTTGATAAAGAAATTTGACGCGACCTATTAATTTTTTTACCATACACTATGAAAAAAATAGCCTAAATTTAAATAAATATCTCTTCGAATATTGCCAACTGAAGATTTACTTACAATAAATAAATATTTACTTATAAAAAGAAGTGATTATTAAATCAAATTAATATTTTTTATATCAAATGAATATATTTTTATGTTTAATGAATATTTAGTTGATACTAATAAATATTTATTGATTCAAATAAATATTTATTGAAATTTAGGATATATATTTTTTTTTCTCAGTATACATATTAATGAAAGTTCATCGTATTAACTTATACATACGGGAGGAACAATTTTACTAAAAATTTAGATATTATTTTCAAATATAGATTTGAAAATATGTATAATATTATTGGACTTATAAAATATAGGATGCTTAAACTGGTTATTAGAATGTCAAAATTTTTTGCAGCTTGTGCTTGAGATTTCTACATAATCATTTTAAATATAAAATATAATTATTTTTATTATTTTTATTGTTTGATAAAATAATTTTTAAATCTGTATCTATCTAAATTTTTAGATGCTTCAGCTAAATCGTTTTTGCCATATATACATATATTTTACTAATTTTTTGAATATTTCAATACATACAGTTTTTATATTTAAAAATAAAATACATTAATCTATATCAAGAACGAAAAAAATTTTGCGATTTCCAATAACTTTAACGTAAGCTCATAATCTCATTACTTTAAAAGAATAAATTCTAGAAAATGTGTAAATATGTATCCATCTACCACACATACCGAATAATAATACTTTCTGTTTTTTAATATTGGATT
Organism: Acromyrmex echinatior; assembly: GCF_000204515.1. The sequence goes on along the minus strand of NW_011627088.1, from coordinate 1,142,893 downwards.
ATTTTTGCGTTCAGATACGATCGCCTGCTTCGCCGTAATTAAACCGTGTCACGCAATTTAAGCGATATTTAGAGAATTAAGTCATCTCGCGCGTCAGAATTCTTTGGAGCATGCGCTTCATTGCTATGAAAATATCAATCTTAGGAATAAATTTGTTTGTGACAGAGAAAGTAGCAACTTCCAATCAAATTTTATGAGAATATTTGAATGGGGATTAATTTTAAAGGAATGTTTGACGCATTTATTTTTGCTTCGGCCAATGGGTGATTCATTACAATTTATCGTGGGATATTGTCACGTACAATAACCATTAACTAGCATTAAATATTGCGAACTTTCAATTAGAAGGGGCTTAAGGTGTACTTGGAATAGATGGATAATTGAAACTTGATAGAACCAGAAATTTATTTTACGAAGCAATCTCAGTGTTCGAAAACTCTTAAGGAATTATTATTTTCGAATCCCCCTGTATTAACTTGTGATTCCGAGAATTGAAAGGCTGGAGAACGACGACAAGTAAAGAGTCTCGCTTTTACGCGCGGTTAGAACAAAGCCTTAAGGCCGCCCATCTAATTGTGAGGTCTTCGATCGAATCAAAGAGATAGAACTTACAACGAAACAGTCGAGACGTTCATCCGCCGAATCAGCCATAGCGCGTATATCGTGACTCGATAGATTCATTTCTTTCGGGCTGCCCACCGTGGCGAGAAACACGGCGAGAGAACGCTCACATCGGCGATCGCTGGCGAATCTCGTACAAACGAAATAATCCAAAGACAATGTCAAAAGTTAGCCCGAACGCGGCCGCGAGTTCCAGTCACGCGAAACACTGCGATCGTGCGGCGCAATGCTCGCGCGGCTGATGACGCTTATGAATTAATTAGATAATAACCAGCGACAATTAGAGTCGAAGGCACGGACGCATGAAAATACCATCTGCTTCTCATCTCCCGGAAAAGTTTCCTGGCAAAGTCGTGCGGCGGTCTGAATGCAGCGTGAATAAACAAACGGGCGTGCCTCTGTTACGGTAAATCCGTTTCACTTCAGTACCGCGTTAATGGTTGATTGAAATTTTCCAGGAAAATTTATTGACGTATTATTAACGATTATTTACGCGCATTGAGGAAGTTTTACAAGCCTGCAAGAAATGATTTGCAACATTATGATTATTCTCGAATCTTAAATTAATATATTTGCTGAAGATGGCTCAAACTAGCAGCCGAAACATGTTATGTTATGATCATTGTTTCAATTTTAATTTAATTACAATCGATTTTTCTATTTCTTAATTTTTTTTATTTGTTATATTTATTTGTACAGACTTTATAACTGACTTTTACATGCCCTTTCTATTATTTATATTGTTAATTTGACGTCAAGAGTCTTTGTATTGATTAATTTATTTTTAATATACTTTAATATAAAAAAACTCGGAAAATGAAATTCAAATTTTATTTTTACAAATTTACAAATTACGTTACAGAATTAATCTCGTAAATTTCACAATTCTAAAAATTTTTTAATCTGCAATGAAATCTGTGCTTTAAAAATAAATTTTTTATTTAGGAATCCTTTTATATATAAATTGAAAATGTTTTTACTTATTCAACATAATTCGATTAGTTATCTCAATCATAAATTAGTTGATTTAAATCACTTAATTGAAGTCTTGACATTATTTTTCGCGTTTGAGGAAAATAATCTCTGATTAGATCGTGATAATCATGTATTTGTACTACAAAGCTCAAATATTTCGCGAAGGAGATAGACGATTTCAACCAAACAGCTTTAAAGTGTATTCATTTACGCGGCTTGTTTATCAGCTTGGTAATTTGTTTGCAACGTACGATAAAAATTAAAGTGGCTGTCGCAAATGATAAACGAAAGCTTGAATTATCGAACGCGATGTATTGACTATTCTCATGTTGTTTTCAGCACGAGTTCATTTAATTGCGAGCTGATCGCTGTCGTTCTCGCGTATAATTTGCAATTATGAATCGCGTTTAGGAATTTAAACGCGGCCCAAAGGGTGAGAGCAACGTTCTCGGACGCGTTCGATGAGTCACATTTAGTATTGTTTGTGCATGCGCTCTAATTACTCCAACCTTACTGGTTTGTACCATCGCCTGATAGCGAAGTCCGTCACGCTTCCGCGCTACATTCTCAGACGCAAATGACCGCGAGTGTATTCGACGCAGTCATCGCGGATACGAGCGTGTATCGTACAGCAAAAGTTTGTCAGGAGAGTGAAAGAAAACTTTTAGCAATTAAAATTAAATTAAATTAGATTGCAAACTATACAAACTAGATCTGGTACCGAGATATTTTTTCAATGATAAGAATCTTTTTAATCACTTTTTTCAATCACTTAACTTTTATTACGCACAAATAATATAATGATAACTTTGCTGATTTATCACAGATTTCTTTTACGTAATTAGTAACGTATCGTCCATGAAGTTATTGACGTGATAGAGAATTTAATCGACGAAAAATAATCTCTGACAGAAACGCGATTTAATATCTGCTAGTTGGACAATCGTGGATCCGAGGTGTGTTCGACATCGATAAAAGGACGATAACGGGTTCAATAAACACTCAAAAGATAAGAAACTCGCACATATAGAAGTAGATCTTGATCTCCTTCAAATCACGAGTGCGTTATAAACCGTCGCGCGATGGAAGTCATTTTTAGCTTGAAAGATGAAATGATGGTCTCTCGGTCTTTTGCAATTTTTGAATCGAAGAATTTTTTAATACAAGATTTATAAATATATTTAATGTAACACTTTTAGAAATTATAGCGAGAGAGAGGGAGAGGAGGGGGAGAGGGAGAGAGAGAAAGAGAAACATATTTGCGGAAACGATGTAGTGTATCATCATCCGGGATGCAATATCATGTTTTGTTAGTACGCGATGTCATATTATCAATTTGTTCGTCAACCAGTTTACAATGCACTTTCACTTACACTTTTTGCGCAAGAATAGTTTTGCTGAAATTCCTAAAAAATTAACCAGATACAGATCTGAATATAATTTTGTTAATCCATCAAAATATTGTATAGAAAATTCAAGCATGATAAGCAATGTTATAAAAAATTTTGACATTCTAGTAGTCGGTATGAGTGTCCTATATAATTATTTTGATAATCCAACAAAATTTATTTCAGATCTATATCTATAGCTAAATTTTTAGATTCAACAAAACTATTCTTTCCATGAGACTGTTCATGTTGCGCACATTTTTGCTATTTACCTTGAGAAGATTGATTAAAAAGATAAATGCTAAAAAGACAACGAAGTGCGAAAAATACAATGTGAATCACGTAAATTGTACGACATAATGAAGTACCGACAATTTGTTAAAAGGTCATTCAGACACATATTATTATGTGATTCTCTTTTCCCAGAAAGTCTCGTTCCATTTCAGATAATCAAGTAATGGAACGGCAAGTATAATTATCGTATTTAACATTTCTTTAAATTCTTAGAATCAATAAATTCAATGATCCCAGGAACGGAAAATTATCTTGGAAATGTAAATCCCGAATATTAATTTTTTTACACACAATTGATTTTCCTTGCCGTTACTATTCGCGTAATTTGTCCTCTCCATTAACAACAGTGCGTAAATCGTCTGGAAATGCATATCTGTTCGACGAATGAATCATATAGCGAAATGTTGAGTCGCCGTAAAACAATACGATCGCAAATAATAAACGAGCACAATGTCGAATCAACGACAAGGAAATTTAATTTGAAATTTATTTGTTCAAAATTTACTTGTGATATTCAAATCCATTAATAATTTTTACAAATAAGGAATTATAATGAATGTCCTTCTGCAAACTTTTTTTGAGAAAATATTGATTTTATATATATATATATATATATATATATATATCTTTTTGAATATTAACGTAAAACGTATAGAAAATAGAAATCTACGCTTAGAGACAGTCTTACTGACAGAAAAACGATTCGCATTTCGACATTAAGGATGTTTTATACAATAAGCAAAAAATATTAGTCAATCATAAAAAAGTTAATATTATTCAAAAAATTTTGATGATTTTAGCTTATGAATATACTTTGAAACCAACTGCTACAAAACGACAAATAATTTAGCTTATGGTTTTATGTAAAATAATCATATTTCGCTCTCTCTGCAGTTTTAGGTCAATAACTTTTTAAGTAAATGATTCTAAATAAACTTTTATATGAATATTTATTATTATTTCATTAATATAATAGTATTTTATATGTATAAAATTTGATTTCTTTTTAATGTTATTTCCTCATCAAATTCGTAAATAAATACTACAAAACGCGATTTTACATAATGATCAAACGAAAAAATTAAATAAGTTTTAAAAAAGAAATATTGAAAGAGAATTATTCTCAAACTTTTCACAAATATTTGGACGAAATAATAGAACAAATTATAAAATTTTTATATTTTTAGTATCGTTTTTGATGTGACACATACATCCTTATTTGCCGTCGCATTAATGCGACGCATGTCGCATGTCAATTACAATGGGAGAAAGAAACGGAAAGTTGAAAAATTACGCCCACAAAGTAATCATATGCCGTTGCTTCGCTATCGGTCTGATTCAAATTCCTGCTAACGCTGCGGAGGCGCGAGATCACGCTCGTTAAACACGTCGACCATGTGGGATATCTTCACGAAACTCAACATATCCTTTGAAAAGAGAGAAACGATACTGCGAGATCTTACTATGCATAACGTTAGAAATTTTACACAATAAACAAAGTCATTTCTTCGCTATTCATCGCGAATACTTATACCTATATTATTGTGAATACTTTTGAGCAATTGATATTAATAAACGTTGAAAGAAAAATAAATATAAAATACAAAATTAATATAAATTAAAAATATGTATAATTATAAATATAAAAATATCTTAGTACTTTCTATTACGTTAATAATATTTCAATGCATATCTGAAAGCTCATAGAATTTCACGTGATCGAATTCGGATTTTGTTATCGAGAACGACCTCATTCCTCAAATATAATAATGAGAACGGAAATACAACAATCATATTATCATATATATATATCAGTTTCAACGTCTAATTACTTTAAAAATAATATAATTTTTTTATTATGTTATAATTATTTAACATATATTCTGACATGCCTGAGATTATATAATATAATATCGCTTGAAAATAATATCTATGATTATTTTATACGTTATAATTGACATTACTGATATATACGGAATTACATAATATTACTCAAGGATTGCCTTTCTCGAGTGACGTTAAGTCATCGATCTTTCAAGGCCGCTACGCGCGACCTTATCTTAAGGAGTTACACTTACCTTATTTTTAGGCGACATCGCGAGGGTGGCGGATCTGCCCTCTCGGTTGGAGGCGAATGCACCCTCGCGCGCAAGCGACTGCGCGAGTTGACGGCGAGGATGAGACGTGCGGGAAGCGGCGGGGAAGCGCGGATCCGCGGCACCTGACTCGCCGGCGACACACGAAGGAGAGAGAAGGAAAAGAGGAGAAGGAGACGGTAATCCTTCGGAGGAGAGCTAACTCGGCGCGAAACGCGAACGCGACACGCGCGTATGAACGATAGAAAATGCGCTCGTCTCGCGTTCCGCTCAACCACCGGCCGACTTAATCGGCGCGGACACACGCAACGCACGTCCATCCGATTCCCCACCATTCTCCTCGGAAACTTCGCATCTCGCCGCGCTCTCGTCCCGTTCCTCATCTCCAGGTCCCCGTCGTCGCGTCGTCGCGTTTTGCTCCGGCACGTATATTTCTCTTTCTCTCTCTCTCTCTCTCCCTCTCTCTCTCTCTCTCTCTCTCTCTCTTGCTCTCTCTCTTTTGCTTCCCTCTCTGTCGCGCCCTCCCGCACTCTTTCGCCCTGTCGCTCGTCTAAACGCGACCGGCGTTATTCACCGGTATGCGTTCATGAACAAAGCAGTTGAGCCATAGTTGGCGACGAGTACAAAGTTCTGCATGATATAATTTATTTAGAGCGTCCTCAAAATCGATTTCCCGAGCAACGATCTGTCTCTCTCTTTCTCTCTTTCTTCTTCTCGAATTATTATAACGTGCGAGATTATCTAGTCGCCACGTGCGAATAATTACGGTAATACCTAGAACCAGTACGCTAACTAATGACTTTGATTGTAAAAAACGTAATATATAGAACAGATGTACGTCAGGATGTCAGAATACGTCAGAAACTTCATTCACGGATTCTTCGACCGAAACGAAATCGACGTGCTTCTTCTGTTACAAAGAGATTTAGCATTGAAAGATAAGATGTCTAAATATAGACAATGACATCCAACTACATTTTTGTTGAGTAAAAATCGATTGGAAATCTGCCAAGAAATCTATGCATTGAAGAATAATGCATGAAAAGAGAGAAAACGAGGCGTCCTGTAGGCTATTTCACGCAATGCCGTGTTTCACCTGCATGTCGATTTGAATCGTGTCGCAATGCTGTCGAAACGTGCCAAATTTCGAAGTGCTGCAAGAGGCACGAATTAATAGTTCGCATCGAATTAAATCACGATGAGCGATGACGTAATAGTTTCGAAGGAGCGAGTTTCGTCCGATGAGATTAACAAGGGAGAAAATTGAAAGTGTTCTTCGTCACGATCTATATATGTGCATGATTCGAGCTACCCGCGGAACTTCTATACATATATTATTTTAATTATTGCACACGGTAATGCCGACTTTAACGCGATACGTACCGACGTTAACCGCGATAACGATATCTAATGCGATATTACCGCAACGTGTTTGCAGGAATCAAATGATTCCCATTCTCGTTGAAAGCTTGCAAGAAACGCGAATATTATTTATGTTGAATATAATTGTTTCACATATACTTTTGGAGTTTAATCCATATATCTTAATAATCGACGGTATGAATAATAAAAATGATCTGTGTGAAGGCATTGCTAAAAATATACTTGACTTGAGACTACGAAAATTGAATTTTTCATGAAGTGAAGCAACAGATAAAAATATCATTTAAATTTTCTAGGCTTATATAAATTGCAAAGACTTAAAACAAATTTAATTTCCTAGAAACAAGCAAAGTTTTAAGGGAATAATCGATCCTGCCGCATTAATTAATATTGGATCGTTATTTTACGCTGATTAAAATAATGAATCAGGATTATATGTATGTTAAAATAAAATAAAGAATAGAAATGTACTACTGGACTATTTTTTGTTAATCTGCTGTAGCTAAAGCCGATGCAGCATCGTATTTTATTAATTTTTATCTATATGGATTTGAACAAATTGAACAAAATCAAATACTCTTAATAAATATATTTTTAGAGTTTAATAAATATAATCTTTCTGCAACTCTCATATTACAGTTTTACAATACCAGATTACCGATACAACGTAAACCGCAATAAAAATAACAGAAATTTATTCTATTTACGACTCGTAAATAGAATAGCATTACAAAATCGTATACAACAGAGTGTATCTATAGCTGTCTATCGATAGTCACGGAAAAAAGCTTTTCTTCAGAAAGAACAGTTTTGCTAAAATATTTAGAAATTTAGCTGAATATGGATCTGAAAAGAAATTTTGTTTGAATCATCAAAATCATTATGTAGAATCATTATGTAGAAAATCATTATCATTATGTAAACTGGTTGTTAGAATATTAAAACTTTTTGCAGCATTGTCATTTAAGTGTTCCAGTTTTCTATTATTACCAATGATCCAACGATACAAAATTATTTCCTATATCTAATTGAATTTTTAAATATTTCAACAAAATTCATTTCGTTCAAAATCATAATAAAAAGAATAAGAAAAGATAAAGATATTCTTTATCTTATCTAGGAGAATCAGAATATTATGGAGTTTTTACAATAATGTGAAGATCCAGATACGGTGAATGCTAAAGTCAATTATCTTTTTCTTCATTAGTTTTTAAGAAGAAGTTAACCTGACCTTAACGTTCACTGAATAAACGGTATTGTAAAAATTCCCTATTGTCTTGAAAGAAAAGGAAAGAAAACAAACAAAAAAAATCAAAGGCAAATGGAAGCTTAAAACAGAGCACTTACGACATTATTCGCCACGATCGTGGGATTTGGATGTATCTGCAGGCCGTAGTCATCGCCAATCTGCTCGCCGATTTGCTCGCGGCTGGTGGCGGGGCCCATTTCAGCGCCTCCTGGACGAGGGACGGGGCCCGACTTCCGTCGAAACCGAGGCGCCGGTGACACCTGACCGACCGATCGACCGATTTCTCAGATCGGCGCAGCCCTTCCACCGATGGCTTACGATGCCTCCATCGGCATCAGCCGGACAGGAACCCTACGGAAGTCAGCTTCCTCGGTCACGTCTACGTCCATTTGCCTCGCAAGGAACGATCGAGAGAATCGATCGTGCGAAGACGATCGAAACGTGCGAAACACGCGCTTGTCCCTCTTCTTTCTCTTGCACTCTTCGAGAGATTGTCGTCCACCGGTGTTTGAGAGCTTAACGCTTGCAAATCCGGCGGCGACAAGTTTTAGGCGATCCTGCGTTTCTCATTATCATCGTGATAATTCGAAGTACTTACGGACGAGCACTTATCTGTCACTATTTGCACGGCAACGTTTGAGAATGGCTTCTGGAGTGACATCGAATCAGGCCGACCTCGTCGATATCTCGACTGGCCTGCGCTGGCTTCGACAATAGTGTAAAACATATGACCACCAATTGTCTTCCTATCTTCGAAATTTCTTTCAACCTTCCTCGAAAATAATGATAATAGTTTGTTGTTATCGCAGCACAGATTCTTCGTAAATTCTTTATAGATTCTAGAAAGTTACTAAAAGCTCTTCGATCACGTTTACGATACCCTACCGGCGTGGCTATTTCACGAGGAAAAACTTTGCCTCTTAGTCTCTTGGGTCACTGGTTCACCGGTGTGTCCGCCTCCCACGACGATCGATCGCGCCCGTTTTTCCTGAGCGCTACCAAGAAACGTTGGTACCGACGTCTCGACGAGGACGACGACCACACGACTTGTCGCACACACCCACCGGCCGGCTCCGGGTTGCACCGCGAGGAGGAAAGAACTCGCGAGGCGCGATTACGCGCGCGGGGCGGTAAGGTATCGGCGATAATGGGGGAGAAGTCGGGATTTTGGACTACGCGGAGGTAAAAAAGAGAAAGGCCGGAAAAGAGAGGTCTCCCCCTCGCCGGGCAGAAGAAATTTCCTCTCGCCAGCAGGCTCTACCCCGCCGCGAGTGGGTAGCGCCGCGGCGCCCCAGGATCAATAAAACGACCACCCGGCCGTCGCCTGTCCTAGGTCCTGCTT
>NW_011627088.1:1096827-1133481 GCF_000204515.1 Acromyrmex echinatior | reverse complement strand
GCGAAAAGTGCATTATTCGCGGAACTCGATAGCTTTTCTATATACGAAATACAGGGACAGTCGTAAGAGATTGTACTACTCGGCAAAAAACATGTATTTTTTAAATTTAAGATTCAACGAAGAGGAAAAACTTTCAATTTTAATTTTATAATTATATATTTGTTATTTGTAAAAAATATATTATTCGTTCTGTCCATATTTATGAAAAGAACAATTTTACTTGAAGGAATTAAGCTATCCATTTTTTGCTGCAAATTTTTTGCTTTATATTCCTACAGACAGAGTTTGAAATATCTCGTAGTATTTTTAGAGAGAGTTCGTATATATTATTTAAATTAAGAAAATTTAAATTAAGATAATTGTGCACGATCGAACATCTATGGACGCACGCAAACTTTTATTTGGAGCGGTCATTACCTCGATATATCTGCTGGGTCAGTGCAACTGACGTACATGTTTCGCTTCTTTTCATGAATAATTCGTTATAAAGAACAAGTTTTAAAAGAGCATTTTTTAAATGTATTAACTGTCGGATTCATAAATATAAATTACGACGTTGGATTGGTAAGCACTAGGAGCAATATGTAAATTACATTTTCTATTACTGTCATGGAAAATTTAATTATTCAAAACTCTGATTCGCTTCATGCATTATTATGTATTATTACCGTATAATTTACTACGCCTTTGCTGTATAATATGTTTATTAATATTGCTATGGAGCTATTGTTACGTAACTCATATAAAATATTGACTTTTTTTTATCGTAATGCATTACATCCTGTACGATCACTTTCATTTTGTTTCTGTTCTTTGCAGATCGATATCGTCGACCACCCTCGCGGTAGCCACGAACATACGCTATACATAAGGATAGTCTGCAGTCTGGCCATAGTCTATTATTATAATGATAGGGAAGGGAACTCGCTTAAAAGTTCACTGTTTCAGTCTGATGCATAACATATATACCATAATTTGTAGAGTATTTATAAAAGCAAAAATCAAGTACTTAACGAGTTACACATCGAATACATTAAAAATGTCACAATTACAAAAATATTTGTATAAGCATCGCAATCTATATAATTATCGTAATTATATCAATATATTTTAAATGTGCATTTTGTAAAATATAAGAAATTGATTTTATTAACCGTTTATTTTTTAAAACTTTAAAATACTTTTAAATAGATATATTTTATATATAGTATAACTTGCGGATTATTTATAAGAACAAAAATTGAAATCAAACAAAACTTAACGAGTATTAATACATCGAAAATATCGTAATAATAAAAATATTTCTCACATTAACAACTTATATAAATGTTATTGTCAATATATTTTAAACATGTAATTAATAAAGTATTAATTTTTTTATTATAAAATAAAATTGATTTTAGAGACAATTATCTTGTTAAAACAAAATTATTTTTAAAAATAATCTGAAATTAATTGCAGTTTAATCATCTCCTGCGAAAAAATTTATATATATTAAATATTTATTATTTATACATATTTTGTACGAATCACAGAAGACATGACGCATCTATACGAATGCGTTCGAGTTAATAATCACTTTGTAATTTTTTGACTGTGCCGTAAATATTTGACGACTTGTTTCGCTGCATTGCTTATGTCGCTCCGTTTCGCAGACGTCATAATCTCGATTTTTTCAATTGGAATTGTCGTAATCAAATTATGAATATATTTCGGTTTGTCGAGATCATAAGTGACGGATTGTAGAACCCGAAGACAGAGCAACTGCATCTCTTCCGAAGACGCCTCATCATCCAAACAATGACTTAGCGTGTCTTCAACTCGTGATTCGAGCAGATATTGTAAGCCAGTCTTATTCATGCTTACATTATACAGGATCATTAACATTAATCTGTAATTGCGATCTAGAGATATTATCCAAGTTTTATTTTCTCCAATAAAATATGAAAATATTGGTGTACTATATGGTGTAATATATCGAGAAGAAAGATAAGATAGCTGGAAACAGCTTTGGAAGTGTGCAACAAAGTAATTCTTTATGCGAATACCTTTTCAAAGATACCGTTCCAGGTGCCAACGGCAATTCGGGCATTAGTTTAATTAACTTTTGCACAAATTCCGTCCCGCTGGAATTTGTAATTAAAAATTCACGACCTTCCGGGCTTGCGGATATATTGGTGACGATACCGAGGAGGCCCATTACAAATTGGTACTCAACATTGCTCGTAGGAGGGAATGCGCTTTTATAAGTATCAACGAATGCACCGAAAGTCCCGTTCACTATCGACAAGAATTCTCCTATTTTACTCTGAAACTGCGACAAATTAATTAAATTAATTAGGACTAATTTAATTTATAGATAAAATGAATTTATAGATAATTTATAGATAGAATGATATATATAAATTTCAAACTTCTTTAAATATATTCTAACTATTCTATAAATGTAATTAAATGAATTCTATATGCAAATGAACTTTACATTATATTTAAATGTTATTCATAGAACTATTATAATTTTATTACATTAATAGAACAGTTAGAATATATTTTACAAAATATAATTATATTTTGGAAACTTATTTTTACACATTTAATTATATATCTACTTATATATTTAATTACACATCGTGTACAATTTTTTCGTAATGTAGAAAAACTTGCAATATTATATAACTTCGAGATTTTTATCCTTCATATCTTCTATTATGTATTTATAATGCAGCAAAATTTCTACGCCATTTTACTTAATATTATCAATGTATACTTACGTTCGATAACCAAGTGTCGACTATTTGCGGAAACCTAGAAGCACGCCATGTCAAGTTACCTAATACTGCACCAAGGCTTGTGCAATAAGTACTTTGACTTAATATCTGCATAATAGCGAACACGCAAATCAACAAGTGATATTTTTAAAAATTAATTACGAAAATATTCTATTTGCAGCGTTTCCAAAATAGTAACAAGCAAAAATACTGTCAATATTTACAATAGGATACATAAATGCAAGAAAACACGTACAAAATAATGAACACTGATAAAATTAATGGAGATAACAGCATCTGCCGATATCGAGATAAAGCTTTACTTGATCTTTCAGACGTTCTATTTCCTCGAATGCTTCTTCTTTCTCTTTCGTTAAACGCTCGATTTGAGTATGCAGTTCTTCGCATTTTGATTTCAACGTTACAATTTCATTCATATTATCTAAAAGTAAACCAAGATATATAATGAACCCGATATTTAATCTTAATTAAAGTGAAAAAGCTCATATGGATTTAATCTTAATCACACACAAAGATAATAATAAGATATGAATTTTAGGAGATACAAGCTGAAGCATCACATCTAACGTGCTGTATCAATTTTCAACTACAATATTTACTTCAGTATTTTACATTTCTGTGCGATATTAAATTGAAGTCTTTTTTTTGCAAAGAGTGCAACCTTTTGACACATTAACAGATGACATTGGAAATTTATCGAAAAGTGTATGTGTTTTTTCTCCATTTGTCTCTTCTTTATGCGACATAGTTTTGAGATTATCAGTCGCAAAAATTTGTGGAATATCGTCTATAAATTCGTGCAAATTACACTCAGTGGAGGTCAAAATTGTCTCCAAGGAATTCTGTAAGATTCGAAAGAAAATTTAAAATCGTAAACGAAAATTAATATGTATAACAACAAACGCTACACAATAATGCAAATAAAATACGCACTAGGAGTTCATGTTCATTTTCTAAATTAAGTTCGTCCATATATGCGTTTTCACGTTATCGAGGAAGAATAAATCTCACAATAGTTGTATGCAAATATTTTTCAGATTAATTCGTTTGCAGAATTCTGCTGCAATATGACAAACACATGTAATGTCACGATTTTAATTTTTGATGTTCTGTAACCTAATTAAATTCTGTATTAATAATATTAATAATTTTACGCTATTCGTTGTTTTTGCGTGCGATGTGCTATAAGAATTTGGAAATGCAAAATTGTATTAACGGCATAAATATTTACGCATAAATAAATATTAGGATTTATGAAAATTATATAGATATAATTGAGCGACGTTGGATGTCTTCATTTAAGACAATTAATCCCCAGAATTTTTTTCATTAAGAGGTAATTTCACAAAATTAATATCTGGTTTTTAATTATATCTGAGAAAATTATATCTTCAGCAGCGCGCTTTGACTTCAATTGCATTTGGTTAACTTATTGGACGGATTGTACCGCAATTATACTGAAATTATACGTGCGCAATCTCATCAAAAAGAAGCACGAATTATGTTATCTCGAGATATACTTCGAATACAATACAAGGTATTCCTTTGAAAATAGCATTTCTTTTCTTTTTGAATACTATCTCATAATTCTTTTTAAATGTTATCTTTCACCACGATCACATTTAAAAAAAAAAAGAATTTGTTTTTAGTTTTCGTTAATGCTTGCTATTAAGTCCATTTTTGAGTGATGTAATTAGAAAACTAATTCAGAATGAAAAATTCTATTTATAATTTTAGGCGCAATATAAATAAATATTTAAAAAATAGGAATACACGCACATGTTAAAATGTACGTAATAATTTAATATCCAAAATATACAGATATATAAAATTATAAAAAGAAAATTTTAAAATATAATGCGAAAATTAAAGTAATTTAAAGTAATTTTTACATACTATTATTTTATAATTTCAACTCTTTAACATTTTTGGAGTGAGACTATACAAAAGATTTTAGAGAATATCGTGATAATTCCAACATACTTTAGTAAAATAATATAATGCAATGTATTGCAATGTATATAGATTTTGGAATAATTCAGTTATTTTTCTTATTAATTATTAAATCTTTATTATTCTTTATTATTAATAAAGAATAATAAATTGATAATGTTTTTTAGGATAGTGTCTTTGAAGGATAATAAATAATTCTTTAATTTTTTTATTCTTTTCTTAATCTCTCCAAGTTATCTCAAAATGTGAAATGCTGAATTCAGAGTCGATCGCGAAATTGTGCATGCTGTGCAAGAAACGCAAGAAACCGTGCTAAATCATCGACGACATTCCGCCGTGGTGTGGCTTCCGCTGCGATAAGATAGGGACTTCGTACATACGTATCCTCCGGTCACCGGACATACGCGAATAACGTCGCGCGAATTGTGAACGCGCCATACTGACGTAATGGCGGCGCAATCGATTTCCCGCGTGGCTTAACTCGAATGGGTTTCGGAACGCGCGGCGTGCGTGCTTGCGTACCCCCTACCGCGTCCTGCGCTCGCGCGTCCCTCCCCCAGTTGTCTTACGATGCGCCAGAGCGATATATCAAGCGTTTGCACTTCGCGACTTGTGGAAGTTTTATTATTTTTCACGGCATCTCGGATATCTGCCAAGTGAAACCCATCGTAGAGACCGCACAGCATAGTAAGTAGCCAGCCACTCATCGCGATCTTGAACTGATCCTTGGAGACACATTCCGATCGAGAGTCCGCTTTGAGAACGCGCACCGACACTTTCCCGCGTATCGCCGCCGATCCTACGATCGTTTACATTTACGTAGACTTCGAACGGGCGGTTACGAAACTTACGCGGCACCCGCGCTTTTCGATCGGAGGAATTTCTACGTCGCTTAGTTATCCATCGAGGCTCTTGTGTACGCGAAACCTCTCGTGAAGCGATAATCGATTGTTTTTAAGCTATCTTTAATTTTGCATTAAATCTAACTTATATATAAGTCAAGTCGATCTAATTAACTTACCAATCTTGCTTTCCTAATTATTCTGTGCGTTATATGTATGATGCATACACCCACACATGCCCATATATGCATGTGCATATGTGTATATATATATATATATATACAGGGTTGGCCATATTCGACGGAAAGATCTGGGCAACACTGTAATTTTTGACAGAGATGTTAGATCGAGTAACGACGTTTCCCATGATTGAAAAAAAAAACATCTTTCCGTCGAATATGGCCAACCCTGTATATATATATATATATATAACATGTATACACACATGAAACATTAGCTAAGAAAGATTTAATTATTTAAATCAAATTGATTAATTAACAAATACTTATAATCAAGTTTTTGAGTTAAACTTTCAAATATATATGTAGATCTCGCATATAAATCTCACAATGAAGTTTTCGGAGGGTGAAGAAGTTCTTGCCAAGCATCCGAATACCTCTGAATATTATAAGGGAAAGATTCTCAACGTCAGAGGTGATCGATATAAGATACACTTTGAAACAGGCATTGAGTATACAGTTAGAGAAAATGATATAAAGGTAATTTATTAACAATTGATGAAGGAACATTGTTAAAAATTATACATTATTCTCTAAATTCTTTGGAGTAGAATTTGACTCGAAAGAGTAAAAATTGAACTACTCTTGAAAAAGAATGGCTTAATTTTCAATCTTTAAGAGTAAGATTTCACTCTTTAGAGTAACATTCATTCTAAAAGTTTTAGAGAATAAGGAATAAAATGAATTTATAAGATCAAAGTTTTTATCTTATATATATATATATTACATATATAATTTTTTATCCTCAAAGGCTGAAAGAATAGGGAGAATCTCGACCAGAACAAATAGAGCAACAAAAAGCCCTACAAGACGTTCTCCTAGTAGGAAGTCGCCAAGTAGGCGCTCGCCTGGAAGACAGTCGCGCAGATCCCCTGGAAGATCACCATCATCTACGACTAGGAAATTACCTATTCGTAGCACACGTCTCGCTAAAATATCTCTGTCTCGTATAGATGTCGAAAGCGGTAAGTATTTTCTTGTATGATATGCAACATTTGCCGCTTGTATTCTAATATTCATGCAAATTCGTTCCCATTCATGAACAGATAAAACAAGCAATCATAAAGGAAGCGAAATAAAGACACTGAATGAGAGTCCAACTGATTCATTGCCTTTACAGCAACGTTTGAGGGAAACTATGACTATAACACATAGACCATCGCTTCTGAAGACTGAGCAGGAATATAAATCGATTATATTGAGAAGTATTGATAGAGCTGCCTCGCTTCCAGTGGAAAGGAAAAGTTATGTACAAGATTATCCTCTGGGAGAAAAAGAAAGAGGATACTCAATGCAAAGAGATCAAGTATGTTTTAATAATTTATTATTAAATTCTATTCTGTCTATTCCCCTTTTTAAGTTTTATAATAGAATGGTATGTATATCGATAATTGTTTCAGGATATAACGAAATCTTTGCAAGAAGGCGAAAAATGGGAAACGGTTGTGAAACGTGAGAAAGAAATAAATAGAGTTGATAAACCGCAAGAATGGGGTGGATGGATTGGGACATTTTTCCTCACATTTATATTACCAATGTCCGTAATCTTACCACAACTCTTATGCTCAAAAGAACAATGCAAATTTGCACTTATAAAACTTTCTGCTGATGTGAAATCTTATATAAATTTATATGCGTTGCTGTCTTATATCGCATTTTTAACATTATTGGCTGGTATTTCGATTATACCGATTGGGAAAATCGTAGATGGGCAGCAGAGTAAAATTGGAAAACTCCAATATCGCATAAATGGTACATTTTAATATAGTGTGATTTTTAATTACGTTATTTTTAATGTTTTTTTTTTAATTTTTCAGGCTTTTTGAGCGCTATAGTGGCTATGATAGGACTTGGTTTATGTGTATATATAAATATACCGGTCAGTGAATATATTCTGAATAATATCGTGCAGTTATCTGTCAGTGGGTGGATTGTGGGAACGATTTTAGCTTTGGGATTGTATATTAAGGCAGGAAAAGCTCCAGTAATCAATCTGAATATATACGCATCAACTAACAGCAAGATATATAATTTTTGGCAGGGCAGAGAAATTAATCCACGAATTGGCACTTTGGACATCAAACTGCTGTTAATACGAGCTTCTCTTATTGGCACGGTAATTGTTATTTTGTTTTTATTTTTGCATGGATTATACAATATATAATAATAATTAAGTTGAATGTAATTATACAATTATATTCTCTATTTTGTAGTTGATCGTGAACATAGCCATCGCCCTTAAAGCTGTTGGCAATATAAAGAGTCCAAATATTGAGAAACTTGATGTAGCTACATTATTAGCTATCTTGTTGCAGCTATTTTATATTCTACATGGATTAATATACGAAGCTACTATCTTTACGTCCTTTACAATAATGTATGAAGGAACCGGATACATGACATGTGTTAGTCACTTGTTGTATCCATTCTTGACGACTCTTACCACAAGATTTATATTATATCAAAAGTAAGTTTAATAAATAAATGTATTAATATCTTATTAAAAAATAATATTTTCTATTTAATGCATTTTCAGGATAAAACTTGACTACTTTGTTGGCTTATCTATTTTGAGCTTTATAATGGGATATGTTTTGTATTACACTAGTAATTTGCGGAAAGATGAATTCAGGAAGAATCCAATTTCTCCAACAGTACCTTGTAAGTATAAAGACGAAAAATAATGATTCCTTTTTTGTAAAAATAAACTCATATTCTTAAAATTTACAGATTTGGAAACCATCCCGACATCACGTGGAAAGAAGTTGATGTTGTCCGGTTTATGGGGTCATGTGAGACATCCCAATTATTTGGGTGACGTTATAATGCATTGGTCTATCGCGAGTATTGGCTTGGCAAATGACATTCTACCATACTACACTGCGATCTGTTGTACATTAGTACTCGCTTATAGAGCTGTGAGAGACAATAAACGTTGTCAGATGCGCTATGGATATGCATGGGAGCAATATTGTTCGCGTGTGAAGTACATGATTTTGAAACGTATATTTTAAGACAACAGAACGCATAGCGTGGTATTTTTTAAATACCAAATTCTATATCAGTTATCACAGAAGATAACGTTTATTATATTTTATAGGATCTCTAATTTTGTGCATTTTACGATATTTTTATGAGATGACGTAGTGATATAGTATTATAAAATATACAAATATAGAATCGGATAAGAGCCAAAAATATTTTGATAATATTGACAGATAACACATTAGAGATATATATATATATATATATATATGTATATTTAAGTTTATAATATGAATCTCCATATATGTGATGAGAAGCGACCATTATGACACATGTTTTGATAAAGAGAAGAAAATTTATGTATTCGTAGGATAAGTATACGCATATTTGTTAAGACATGTGCCTGTAATATCGAGCATTATAAACTTAAAAATAAAATTAAGAAATTTTATACTTTTATAAATTAGAAGGGCATAAGTGTACAATTATAATTATTATAGAGACTATGATAAGCATTCTTTAAAAGACATGATTTTTTTAATAAAATAAAATATATTCTCATCTATTTTTTTGTGTTTATCTTGTAATTCTAATGTAGCTGTTTCCAATATAGATTTATAGTCATAATTTTTTGGAGTCTCTAATAGTTCACATGTCATATTTTTGAATTAGGAATCTATAATAGAAGCTATATATGAATATAATATTACGGGATTGTTCTAAATTTCTAAATTAAATTATATAACAAGTTACTGTTACGAGAAAGCCACAAAACAAATAAGAAGTGGTCATAAATAAAAAAAAATGTTACTATAACTTAAACGGGATTAAAAGTATTAGATGGATTGTTAATAATATAAAAATATGTAGTATATTTGTACACTTATTTTTTATTAAATTGCTCGTATATATACACGTACATCTAATTATTATAAAAACAATTCGTTAAATTGAATTGTTAAAAATATGTCCATTTGTCTGCAACATAATTGACAAACGGAAATTTAGATATTCTTACGTTGTAAATCAATAAGTGTCTTAGCCAATCGTTAATAGAGAATATCCTCTATTTTACATATTCTTCTATCTAACAAATATTATTTACTTCTAAAAAATAAAGATTTTTTCAAAATTGCGTGTATGTCTCACTATAAAATGATGAAAACAAATTTCTGTATATCTGTAGATCTATTCACGGTAGACACGTGTTTAATTGCCCAAATTATTAAATTATTATATATTTATTCACCTATTTTCATATAGTTATATTTATTTCTTAAAATTATATATTTAAAAATTGTCGTTAAGCCACAAATGTACTCTCTACATGACATTTTATTGCAATTTTGTTTTGAAGAAAAATATCTCATATTTGTACGTAACGATATCTGATATAATTCATATCTACAAATTGTATAAATGAAAAATGACAATTAAGAAAATAACTTATAATGTGTAGAAAGAATTATGTTTATTACCGATCCATTCGTTATATTTTCAATGTATTTCTACAAATTATTATTTATTATACTGATATCTAATTCTTTCTTTTATTTTATCAGTCGCTTTATTTGAACGGTTATAACTTGATCTGTTATTTACGCACTTTTAATATCTTCCTTAAATCTACTTTGTGGAATTAAGGGCCAGAGAATCATTTTGCATAAAAACGAGCCCTTGTGATCATGAAAGTGAACCAAAGTGTGTAAACTAATATCTCAAAAAATAATATATATTCGATTTTATATTATTTTATGAAGCTTTATCATTACAAAAATGACATTTGATCATGTTAAGAATATATTCTTTTTGCTGATACATTGATTAGTCGGATAATTTTCGATCAATTTGAAAAATAGTTTTTTCTTTTTTTGAGAAACTTAATCTTTTGAGTTATGTTACTTTTAAAGCAAGAGAGCGATATGTAAAATTTTGAGCTCTCTATTAAACATTATTATTAAATCTAACATCTGGAAGATTAGAAAAGAAGAGATTGAAATTTATTCTTTTTTATTTAATTAAGAAAAAATTAACAGAAAGAATAGAAAGATATTTTAGGTATTATTTGTTAAATCATTAAGTAATATATATTTTTTTTGACATAATGAACAATTTTTTAGTATATAAAAACATTTCAGGAATAAAATATACGATTTGGATCGCTTTTATCATGGACACAAGTATCTCATTCCGACACATTTTATTTCTGAATATCACACCGCAAATTTTGTTGTTCGCCTATTGACCCTTCTTGTACGAACATGACAAAGTTATCATGCTTCATTAGGAACATATTGTCGCTCGTCCGTATTGCTTATATATCGTTATATATGATATACTTTCTAATTAACGAAAATCTCATAAATCTCTGTTGGCACACACGAGTCCCCCGTTCTACTTTTATCGATAAATGTTTCGTGGCAGTACTTTCGATTCAGTACTTTCATCACCTGCTAGTATTCGGTGGACCTTCATCCCCGTGAAAAATATTGCACATAGTTCGATGGTCATGGTAAAGAAGATTTGAAAGGATCCTCCAGAATCGATTGGTCCTTTTTAGGCGTATACGAGGCCGAGCGGGATTCAGTTTTTAACATCCGTTCACCGCTCAGAAGAAGTAGAAGATCCAGTACACGGCGTTAAACAGCATGAAGCTGACTGGGAAGATGATTCGCGAGTATTTGTCTATCACGTTCACATCCTTGATCTTCGGCATTGACACACGTAACACGGAAGCTCCTCTACGTAGAGCATGTAACATCTACAAGATTTAATTGCAATTTTAGACTTAAGTATATTTTAATAAAATTTAAACTTTAGAAGCGATTTACAAATTTAGGAATGACTCTTATCATTCTTTTCATTTTATGCGGTTTTACATTTTTTATTTAAATATATTTTTTACAAAAAAAAATGTAAACTGCTAAAAGGCAGCGAAAATACTTGAGACATTTCCTAAGTATTTTCTATACAGTTACGTTTGTCTAGGACATGCTTTCGAATACCTTTGGCTTGTGCGGTCTTGGACCTCTGTATCTAAGACCGCTGTTTCGACTATGCGTATTGTAAGTGGCAGTCCTGGACATACGAAAACTCGGCGGAAATTTGGCCGGGTCATGGTCTCTTCCAGCTCCCAAAGTCGATGAAGCGCTGACTATGCCTGACCTATTTCTAATGCTCGGCAAAGGTGACATTCTAAGGTCCTGAAGCTCTATAATATCCGCGTCTGTGGAGCCAGGAAAAGGCGAACTGACTTTGCTCCCTGAAATGAAATTGGATAGATCGAATAAGCAAAAAATAATATATTAGGTGTTGGAATTAATTCGTAGCGTTTTTAATGAAAGAATGTTATTTATTTCACATGAGCATTAAAAAATACATTAATGAAAGTACTTCCCATCACTTGTAAAACGCTACGAATTAATTCCAACACCTAATAAATTTTAAGAAATTTTAGTATTAAAGGGTAATCGGTTAAATAAAATTATTAAACGTGTATCCAGACAGCACAAATATATCTGATAAATATATATATGATAAATATTTATTAATATTTATCGAAATTTTTATTTGAAATATTATTAAATATAGACTAAATATTTTATGTAATATTTATGATAAATATAAATAAATATTTCTAATAGATATTTTTTACTTAGATTATAATGTCTCACTATTTTCTAGGTATAATCTCTAAGTATTTATCTTTAATTATCATATCCACCAATATTTTAAAACTTCATTTTTATCTCGTAATATTTTTTTCGAAATGATGTTGTCTTCGAAAAAATATTTGATATAACTACCTATTGTTAACTGTTAAATAGTTAATTCTCGCTTAGTTATTCGTATAGAATTATATGCAGTAGAGACAGATACCAAAGCAAGAGGTAATCTACGATTTTGATAAAAACTTACTTATGTAAGAATAGAAGAAATATTGATTTTATTATATTCGTGCTAGAGAGAGTCGGAAATCTTATTTAACGTAAGCATTGTGGCTATATAATCGCCACAAAATTATTGATCTGATATTCGGCTCAGTTTACCTGTTTTAGAAGATAGTATTTTCTTCTCATCGATTTCTTTCTTTTTAGTCTTCTTCTTCGCTCTGGCGCCCCAATACGTATAATTGACCGCCGCATATTCCAGCAAGGCCGCGAACACGAAAACGAAGCACATCACCAGGTAGATGTCAATAGCTTTTACGTAACTGATCCGTGGCAGTGAGCTTCTAACACCTGTCGATATAGTTGTCATCGTTAGTACGGTCGTGATGCCTGAAAAAAAAGAATGATACGATGATGTATATGTACACAGCCTATATTTGCCTGTAATGAGAAAAAAATTGTTTAACAATTTATTGAAAGATAAAAATTGAAAAGCTAAAAGTTTATTATTACGAGAGAAAAAATAAGTATTACGACTTTAATGGAAACCTAATTTTAAACAATTGTACGAAACTATTTTTAAGACGTACCGAGAGCTACTCTCGCACTGGTGGCTTCATAATTGATCCAGAAACTGACCCAGCTAAGCATCACGATTAGTATACTCGGCAGGTACGTTTGAAAAACAAAATATCCGATGTTTCTCTGAAGTTTGAAGCTTAACGAGAGCCTCTGGTAGATGCCAGTCGCCAGCTTCTCCTTTCGATCGTTCGTCTCATAGCCGATAATCGTAAATTGCGGCAATTCCGCCTCCTTGACTCCATGAACGGGAGTTTCCTTCCAATACATTAATACGTCGAGCACCGTATATCCATCTGAGCATTCAGAATAGCATAATTCAGAATAATCTCAGAACAAGCAGTTCATTAAAACTCATCATTCTTTCATGTATTCATATGAACGCACAAAATTGAATATTCTTTCATTGATTCAAATAATTGTATTTTTATTAACATCCTAAATAATGTTATTCCAATTAATAACATTTGCATTATTTCGGAAATGTAAATCTACAGAAAAATTTAATTTAAAAAGAAGATAAAAAATATTCTTAAAAATTGACTTTTTATAATATTTAGGTACATATTTTTAAAATCTAAAGAAAGTAAGTAAGTAAGTCGTGAAGATAAAATCGTTTTTTATCTTTTTAGGTAAAGACATAAATATTTACAATAAAGGAATGTTGATAGATAATATTCGAATAATTGTGAATGCATATTCCAATACGTACAGCTTTCGATTTCAACTGTACAATTTTGTGAATCGAGGGGATAGTAATGCAAGTCCATCATGCAAGCCAGGGTCGTTGTGAATCTCATGCCGTATGTGATCGAGCCGTCACCAGATAATCTAACGAGTTTGTTGCGCTCAGTGACGTCGTGCAGAAAACTGCAATAAATTCAGCAGAATCAGTTAAGGCTGAGGAGATAAAGGATTAAAAAGAAAGATGCTTTTAAATAAAATCTTTTAAAAATAAAATATAATTACAAATATATTTAAAGGTTTTGAAACGTCATATAATTTGACATCATAATTACCTATTTTTATCATTGGCAAAAAACGTATCCGGGACCCAAATCTTTTCCGCGAAATCGCCACTTAGCGTCAGGATTTCACCCTCGTGCGAAAAGGCGAGTCTCTCGTCTTTCCAATATTGATTTAAGTACATCGTTATCGTATAATCCTGAAATGCAAGTAATAATTAATTTGCTAATAAAACTTGTTACTATAATTAATTAAAACATTATATGAAACATATGTACATAATATCCATTTGTTGTCTCCAGAGAGAGGAAAGAGTAGAAAAGATATAAGAATAAGAGTAAAAGGATACTCGAAAATACATTTCAACACAATGGCGCTATCATGGATGAAAAAGAAAGAAACTTTGTTAATGCATTGACAATCGAGCGGTTATCCAAACCCAGGGAATACAAATCCATTTATAAATCGCGACGGGGATATGAATATCGGTGAGAAAACGAATTTTGTATTCTGACTTGAACATATGATATGATGTTCCAATACAAACGTCTCCAATATAGCACAAGTATGTCGATTTACATATGTATACAAATGTATACATACCTGTATGTATTACGAAATTAGAATGAATAGTTGTAATATAAATAAAAGATATAGAATAATAATTTAAAATACTATTTTAAAAATTTGATGAAATATTAACTTCATGTGATTAGAAAATTAAATTTAATTAATTGCATTAATTGCTAGTTATCAAACAAGTGGATTAAAAATTATTGCCACATTGGAAATAATCTTTCTCTTTCTCTCTCTCCCTCTCTCTCTCTCTCTCTCTCTCTCTCTCTCTCTCTCTTTACTTATAAAAATATTTTTCAAAATTTTATTTGCTCACCATATTGACTTCTGAAATTGCATCAAAACTCGCAATGGTGAGATCCATCCCAACTCGTAATGGATCACCTTCAAAAAATAATCTGTATTTTAATTGTGTAGGTACGTTGAATAATTTTAAAAAATGTATAATCTTTAGAGTCTCAATTTTTTTGCAATATGTATGTGAAATAATCAAGAAAAGAAATATAGTTTAAAATCTTTGTCTAATCCGTTGATAATATCGGAAAATTACTTTCCCCCGTTGCACGTTCGATTAAAATTGCTGATTGCGATCATGCCTTGTTGAATGACGTGGAAAATTTCATTAAAAGCTTTCCATATCGCCCTGCTTCCGAGCTCTATTCTAAAATTTAATTCTATCAAATATGGCTCGAAACCTGAATATTATAGCAATAGTTTTATTTGTCAAATCCATTTTAATAGGTTTTTCTTACAATTAATGCATTTTTAAGTTGCATGTTTTTTATTAATATTTTTATAGGTACATAAAAAAGAATTTTATATATATATAGTTGTTACATATATAATATATAAATATATGTACATTTATTATAATTGTATTATTAATAATATTCATTAATATATAATTATTATAATTTATGATTTATATATATATATATATATATGTATATATAATACATATTATTATATTATACATTATAATTATAGTATTATAATTTGTTTCATTTACTATACATGCAAATGCAGATTATTTAAAATAATCTTAATTATGTGTAAAAATGTAATATTAGATAATCATATTGTTTATTTTTTATTATTTATTTATTATTTTGGATGTTTTTTTTAATATTCTGAATATATGAAATGACTTTTTTTTTAAATTAAATAATGTATATCATATACATCATTATGTGTAAACTTGTGAAAAAGCTTAATTTTTAAAAAATATACAAAGATCGATCCAGAGCTTACCGCCAAAGTTCGGCCTTAATCGAATATCGTAGCCGTCGAGTATCCTCGAAATTGTCTGCGTAACGTTCTCCAATCTATCGGACATCTCGGCACTCTCTAGAGAAGCCCTGTGAAGTACGAAATTTCGAAAACTATCGATAGAGCTTAAAGCAGTTAAAATATCTTTATTAATGAGTACCTTGTTAAATTTATCAAACGAATATTAAAATGACTGTGAAATAATTTCATATCTTATAAATGGAATTTAATATTACATATTTTCCAATTATATATACAATTAATATATTATAAATTAATATAATAAATATATATATATATATATATATATACCATAGAATTTTAAAAATATTTATCGATAAATGCGCATTTCGAAGATTTGTCTTATAGATACATCCATCAGATTTCAATTTTTTAAACAAAAGTTTCATTTTTTGAAGTATGCTCCGAACATTCACATCTTCGATATTCATTTATTTTAAACATAATCTGATGGTAAATAAAATTCAAGACATTTGTTCTCGACCCAAAAATGAATCATTTATCCAAGGTTGGTTTAATATTTTACATTTATAATTAGCAAATTATATTTTTATACAAAAACTGCAAATAAATATCATATATAGATATATGTGTGACACAATGGCGCAAGAAATATGCATAATCAAGAAATAAAATATCTAAATTAATACATATAAACGTCGAAGAAATTCAGAGATAAAATGGAAATAATAGAACGACTGAAGAAATTACTTCCATTAACCAATTCGGGCACTGTCGATCTGATCTGGTCCATAACGATTATTGTACTCGCGATCGTAGTATTTTTCACTTTGAGGAAAAATTAATAAATTTGGAGAAGATTCTACGATTTTGTAACCAGCGTTATTCGGAAAAAATTATCAGATTCGTCTTTTGCCCGGAAAATGAAGCTTTGTTGTTTCTCCTCATGTACAGTGGACTAATTGGAGTGCTAATTGCCCGAATAATCGCATATGTCGCAGGTCAAGCTTAATTCAAGTATCTAATTATTTCCCTTTGAATCTAATTTCTTTTTATATCTATTTGATTTATTTTTCTATGGATATATATTTTCTTTACTACATTTATACATGTGTGTAATCTTAATTGAGAGAATCATGGTATTTTAATATAATTTACTATTAAGATATTGAAATTGCATTTTAAATTTTACAATCACTCTGTAAATTATTGTATTGATTTTAAAAACAATTTAAAGTTCATTGAACAAACGTTTGATTGTTGAAAATTTACTTTTTTAACCAGTGAAATATCTATAATGGTTTCAACTGTGCCATGCTGATTAAATCACGCTCTTTTTAATAATACGACATAGAATGTTTATTGGAATTTTATTAAAATACATTACAATGCTTTAGTTACATGAAGATTCGCGGAAGAGAAAAAGATTATATCTTTTTAATAATGTATATTTAAAAAATTAGGTTTATATGTATACATATTATTAATATGGCAATTTTATGTTTGGCATCGTATTTTTTAATTTAAAGGCATAAATTTATGTCATATTTATAAAAAAGTTTGCCCTATCATATCTATCGAAATCAAAACCGTGTCCCTTACATGTCACGTGTGCGTTACAAGTGAAACACAATGAGAATGCATCAACTCTTGTTATTCCCCGCGATTTTCCATAGGGCGAAGATGCAAATGATGGTGCTCACCAGATGACACGATGACGCAGCTGCACGAGGAAGAGGACGATCAGCGGCAGCCCGCGCGGCAGCATCCTGCCAATCGTCTTCGTTATCCGGTTGGGATCGTGTCAGTGAACGACGAGCGCGATGGAGAACGTCATCTCGCGGTATTCTCGCATTCCCTCGGCATCCCCGTAACCGGCTCGCTGCCGCCACCACCACCGTTCTGCAATCATAGTTGAAAGGAAGAACACCCGTCAACCTTTCCTGCCTGCTCGTCACTATCCTTATGTAACCCTGCACTTTGCGTATCTGTGTTCTACACAACGGAAATCCTATGGTAATAGTCTCCGCGTCTATAATAAGTTCTTTATCTTCTTGGGAGGGAAAGATAATCCAGCAAGTAATAAAGAAGAAAACCAGAAAGGCTTATCCTACAGGAAGACTTATCCTAATAGCACAGATCTCCAAGGGACGTTCCAAAGAACATTCAGAGGATATTTCTATGTCCTAAGAACGTTCGTCAGAACATCTCTCGAATAAAGTGTTCTATTAAGAACGCGTATTTGATACTTAGAGAAAACTTAATTAAATTCTACTTCAATTAAAAATATATATATGTATATATGGGTTGAATTTGAGAGAAATCTCTATTTTTTTTTATCAACAAGACAAAAACAGACAATTGGTTCTAAACATTACACTGCACTGACTTGCATTTTGTCATAACGAGTACATGATGTATTATCGTTCTCTGCAGAAAAAGTAATAAAAATTATTGCGCCTTTAACTCTAGTTTTTATTGCCAATTATTTACGTTAATATTATAATGCTATTGCTAATTTTATCATGTAATATCGAAAGAGTTATGAAGCGCTTCTATTTGTGTCCTTAGGCCACCTCAGGCAATTAAAATCACGTTTTTTTTTCTGAAATTTTCGACTACTAGTAAATTAAGTGATTAAAAATTAAATGTAATTCCGTTATGATACTCGATTGATCCGATTAAAGAAAAAAGCATAACGAAATATGGACTAATACGATAAAGCATTATACATATAATACATTAAAATAATGTATGTGTGTTTCAACATCGTGCTTTATTCACTTCCTATTCAAAGATTGCGCACGTACGAAGCCACTTTCGCCTCCATGACATGACATTCGCGTTAAACAATAAAAAGAGCGCGTAAAATATATCCGACAATACGTATTTTTGATAAAGCTGTTTTCCGAGACAATAAAGATGAAGAATAACTTGTTAGTCACGAAACCTTATACTATCCGTAAATAATGAAGGAACGACTTTTTTCCATCCTGAGAATGGAAATTGACTTTATTAAGTCTCGAGTTTTAAATTGATGACAGGAAATATTTCGTAAATGTGATACCTTTAATAATATAGATGCAAGTATTTAAAAATATTTTCAATATCACGTAAAATATTATTTTCTTCGTAGTTATTTTATTAATTAATAATTCATTAATTTTATTTTATTAGAATTATACTATATATAAAAATATATACTATATATTATATATTAAACAAGCAATAGAATTGTACAAATATTGGGTCATCTAAAAAGTATCCGCGGTTTTTAGATGACCCAATAGTATTAAATCGCGAATCAATAGGAATGAAATACATAATACATGGTGAGATTTAATTGTCAACAGATTAGCAGGAAATTCAAATTGTTGAACAAAAAGCAAATTGGTATGAACGTTCGCATTAAAATCAGATTTTGCTGAGAAAGCTTGGTGATACAACATGACAGCAAATTGGCGGCAGAAACCGAGCAAAATCTATCGAACGCAGATTCTGCTCTATTTCTGCTGCCGATCAAACTATATAACAAATATAATCGAAGTCTACTTGATTTTAGTCCTCATGTCTTGTTGACAAACTTTGCTATATATTTGTCTGCATTCTAGCAAGAGTAAGTATTGAATATCCTGTGTCGGATACTATATCAAATCCGTAGACTTTCTGTCAATAAAATGTGTAGTAAACACTTAACAGAATCTATTCTCAAAAGACTGTCTAGATTTTCACTTAATCGATATCAATTCGTTAATTTAATTAAAAATTTATGTAGCAATTTTTATGTATATGTATAAGTTTTTTTTCCTCTGTTTTTCCAGAGAAACAATGACTTGCTGCAAGTCATTTGCCAAGTGAAATTGGAATTGTAAATAATTTCCTGCATACCAAATAAGTTCATTCACAAGTTCATAGTTGAATAAATATATTTCTGTAGATGCATATTAATTCTCTATAATTTGATAAGTACACTTCTTTTTTGCTACTTAGGTTTACACAGGTAATTACCTGCTGCATCCGAGGAGAATCACGACACGCGCGATGATTTCATCATCGATTCAACAGAGAAATATCAGAATTATTAAACCTATTATCGTTGACCGGAATTATCGTTCGCACGTACTTCGGTCCATCGTCGTAGCTTAAAATCGATCGGAGCGCAAGATCAATCGTGAGATCTCCCGAGACTCAATCGATCGTTATAATCGTTTACAGAATCCACTATTCACAGGATTTAATCGGCTTATCACTTCTCGCTTTATACGATCGAATTCGCGGATCACTCAAACTCACTGTCATGAGCGTGTCATCGATCGTCGCGCAGCATCACTTCACGTCGATGTCCATGTTCTCATTCTCGTCTACGTCGTCGAATAGAAATGTAAGCGCGATGTATTTCTGTGCACCACGAGCTTCGCGGATGCTGCTGCCTTTCATCCTCGGTAGCTAACGCGGATCCACTGTCGATTACTCTCTTCAAACCCTCTCTCTCTCTATCTTTCTCTATCTCTCTCTTTCTCGCCCCTCTTTCACTTCCTCAACGTGAATGCGTTCTCCCTCTCTTTCTACCTCTCTCTCTCTCTCTCTCTCTCTCTCTTTCTCTTTCTCTCTCTCTTATTCACTCCGGAAATCATCCCCTTCACTTCTGTCAACGCGTGGTTTCTTCTCTATCTCTCTATCACAATTCAACCCCCTTTTCTCTCGCTCTCGCAAATTCTCCCTCTCCTACGCTCTCATTTTCATGGGTCCTTCATCCCTCTTGCTCGCATTTCCTTTTTCACGTGCGATTGCCCCGTTCTATCCCCGTTTATTCTTCCCTTCTCTCTCTCTCTCTCTCTCTCTCTCTCTCTCTCTCTCTCCTCTTTCTATCTCTTCTCTCGCTCTCGCGAATCGCCTTGATACTACTCTCTTCCGCTCCTCGAAATCTCTCTTCGTCTTTCGTCACCGTTCCACAGACTTCCCCCGCGACTTGCAGTATGACTTGCGCAGGACGCATGCATTGTATACGTACTCTATCTTCGTGTGTCGACCTAGTGACACACAGTTGGTGATCGGATTTCCAAAGCGAACCGATCGAAAATCTCCACTGTCACCATCATCATCGTCATCGTTCCCACTATCTCCGCTTTTTTATGCGAGAAGAAATCATTACCTTCTTAGAGTAATAACGAAAACGCCGAAGGCGATCGATGCGATATCGAAGGCAAGAATCGATCGGCTTTTCCTGATATATTGCTGCATGAAGATTTCGCGTAAAAATAATAAAACCAGACGGAAAAGGCAATACTCCTTGGAGTACAAATTATATATTTTTGTCAATCCATTTCAACTAATCCAATTTTTTATATATTACCTTGATAAAAATAATTTAATGTTTAAAAAAAGAGAGATTTAATGTTTAAAAGGATGCACAAATTTGTGAGCAGTCTCTCCGAGATGTGCTCCACGCCTTAATGAGTTCAAGGTTTTTAAATGCGACCACCTTAAAAATAAGAATAAAAGATATCAGCGCGGAGATAAGATCAAATTAATGGTCTCTCGACTAAGCATTAATGAAGATTCTCTTCCGCGTCATATCACTCACGCTATCGCGACAAAAATATCAGATAAGTAAACTCGTGATTTGGAACACTTTGCAGGAATATACAGAATAATTTGCGAGCATCGTTAAAAAAAAATTCTTTAATAAAACTTCAAACAAAAATTCTTATCAAAGAAATTTATTATATATTTATGTCGTAACATTGCAATTCTCGGTAAACGCCTTTATTTAATTTTCTTGGAATTAGATGAAGAACTAAAGCAGCTAATACAATAGGTGACTTTTACAAATTTTTTATCGCTGTAAACGAATCCGTGTAAATGAAATTGCTCTATCATGTCACGCTTTTGAGATACTTTAGCTCAAAGGTATAAAAGTGCCAATTTTCGGCAAATTATATTTGCGGATTCATTTTTAGTTATAAAAAAGCTTGTAAGAATCATTTTGTCCCGTAATTTAATATGTGTTGGACAGTGTAATTTTATGCGCTAATTGCAAAACCTAGTAAATGGCCACTTGGTATCGCAATAGCAGTTAGATTTACAATCGATGAACAGTCTCCGTCGGCAGGACGGGTTCACTTACCTTCCAGAGACGATAAGAATTTTCCTGTCGGCAACGCCGTCGCTGATCGGAAATCATTTCAACACCCGATGTTCTGAAATACGCGTTTCTATCATTTTTGTGATGTCCACGAGGAAATGCAAGTAAGAAATCACAGCGCAGTATCTTCGCAGCAGTCGTTTTCAAATCGAGGGAGACCATTTTTCGATTTCTATAAAACTTTCCTATTTATAAGAAAACAATTCTATTTATTACTTTAGTCAATCGTCAAAAAAGATGAACAAATTATTTTTAAGAATTAAGTTGCAATAAATATTAATTTATATTAATTATATTTTCAAGAGTGAATTACGAATAATAATTAGAATTGTAAATTAAAAATTAATAATTAAAAATTAAATATTAAATTTTTTTAACAATTAAAAATTAAATAGTAAAAATCGTGTTTGCATCAAAGCGACGCTGCTTCATATAATAATGTTAGAACGTCAGAAGTCATGTAGTGAAAAGTGTAGAACGAGAATTTCCAGATTCTGTTTTACAGCAAAATAAATCGATGAATTACAAGTATACTCATTTCACAGATAGAAATTTGTCGTGACACTATAACAACACATAGTGTCACGACAAATTTCTATCTGTGAAATGAGTATACTTGTAATTCATCGATTTATTTTGCTGTAAAACAGAATCTGGAAATTCTCGTTCTACACTTTTCACTACATGACTTCTGACGTTCTAACATTATTATACGAAGCAGCGTCGCATTGATGCAAACACGATTTTTACAATTATAACACACGACGTCGGTTGAATTTTATTCCAACTTGATGTAACTCTGCGTCTTAAGAATATTATTAATTTTACTGAAGATGGCCAGATTGTGGCCGAAACGTTTAATGTTTTTATTGTAATTCGTAATGCAAGAATAATTAAATATCACTAAGTACATCTTGTGCTGTGGTTCTTTATGTTCTTTCTTTTCATATTTTTGAAATTATAATTACATTCGTTTTTTACATTTTATTAAATATTACATTTTCTTAACATAATAATCTGTTTTTAGGATCTATTTGAATTAGCTTGTTGGCAAAACTTTTGTCCATTTAATCCTTTTATCAATGCATAAGTTTTCATCTTTTCACCATTTTGTTTCTATAAGGTTCCCGCAAAAAATGTAAAAATGAAAGTGAGATAAAGCCTGTATAAAACTTCTTTCCTATTCGAGGTTTTTCATAAAGTTCGCACAAAATATAAAAATTTTTGTTTAAAATTCGGCATGAGTACCCATACAATAATAGAAGGGTTAAATTTTGCATTGTAAACGAAATCGATTTGTTTAAACGAATTAATTGAAACACGACGCGATCAGAAGCATACATCTAGAAATCTGCTGATTAACGCGAATTTAAAGTTAGTAACCGCTAGAAGTTTAGTGTAATTTGACGAGAGAAATCACGTACAAAATCTCGTTGATTGCAAATATAATCTAAACCGTTCCGAAGTCAAATACGATTTAGCTCTCTCTTTATATTACAAATGTTTTAAGAACTTAGTAATAATTAGAGAAAAATTTTATGCATTTACAAAATAGCGCTTTTCTAATTCGAAATATTAGAATTTGAAAGACAGAATTTGAAAGATAGAACATCCATTTAGATAAGGAATTAAATTTCTGCTTGACTGCCTGAAATCCAATGTGTAAAATTCTTCACCTACCAATCGATTAAAATTCAAAAGTTTTCAGCTTTTAGTATTAAGATCCTCAGCTTTATCTTTCTTAATATTACGATTAAGCTGATAAATCGTACAAAACTTTTCCGTTTATTATGAGTTTTGAAATTATCTTTCATATTTTCGTGAAATTATCTTTTATATTATCATATACAAACCATACGAGAGTAGAAGAATTCATTAGTAGACTTAATTAGAAGATCTTAATTAGAAACATAAATTATTTAGACCGCAAGTTTGTCGCGCGATAACCACACGGACACGCGTGGCGCGTTAAAGGATTAATTGCAAATAATGTACTGCGGCGTGATTTCGGGACTTGCGCGTCGCGACGCTTGTAAGTCCGCGTCTTAGGGGGGTTCGCGGTAGGAACATCCACGCGGGCGCCGCAATGGTCTGTCGCACCTCGTGGCGAGTGCTAAACTCATCGGACATCGATTCAACGACCGTACTTTTGAAATTTTAGCGAAGCGGATCACACCGAGAGAATGACATCGAGCAAGCTGCTGCTGTGAGTAAAATAATTGTTAATTGGTCGCCACGCCGTAACGAAAAATTATCGCGGAGTAACAAAACATTTCGATCACCACACATTTTACGTTTATTTGAATATCTTATATATAATAATATGGTATTTATTTTAACAATGTATTAGGTGTTGGAATTAATTCGTAGCGTTTTACAAGTGATGGGAAGTACTTTCATTAATGTATTTTTTAATGCTCATGTGAAATAAATAACATTCTTTCATTAAAAACGCTACGAATTAATTCCAACACCTAATATTATAATAAAACACTTTGTTTTTTTACTGTATGTTTTATTATGTTCAATACCATATTAAATTTATTATAATATTAAAATAAATGAACGTTGTTTAACTTCAACGTGTTAAGTTTAATTAAAATTGTAAACAAGTCCGCGAAATTAAAAAAAATTTTTATTGTTTTTATTAAAATGTAACTCTATCAAGTAAAACAATTTCTTTAAAACATCTTCATAATAATTACTTTTTTATCATATCTTCTTTTTTGGCATAGTTGATCTCCCTTGGAAATATTTATATGTTGAAGTGCATTGTACGTTATATTATATATTTTAATATAAATAATATAAATTGATTACTTGTAAGGAAATTCGTGAAGGAAACCAATACAATCTAATACGATGCTAATAATTAATTAATTCTTTTTCGATTATAAAATAGATTTTCATAGTATGAAAATCTACCTGTATGTAGTGACAAAGAAGTAAGATATTTAGACCCATATTCAGAACGCGCTAACGTACTATATTTTACGTCACGCATATTATAGAATTTCAGAGATAAAAGTGCGTTTTTAACTTTTAAAAGCGCGTTCTGAATACGGGTCTATATGTCTAAGAATTTTATTTCTCAATCTTATTTATTAATTTAGTTATTGCGACATTATTAAGATCATGTCCCTTCTCTTAATTTATATGTTACCTATTTTTTTATAAATAAGCATTCAAAATTTACTCCAAATATTTTTATCTATCAATTGTACTATCGTCTATCAATTGTATTATCATGCAATTCTTTAGCACAATTGATAGATAGACTAGCTATCAACTATAATGCAATTTGTAATTAAATAAAGAAATATTAAATATCATATAATTGAATATGAATAAATAAAGCATTTATTTTGCATTCATAGATAATTATAATTACATCAAATGCAAATAAATGAGACGTTTAATTTATACTCAGAGGTAACTGTAATTACATTGTTAAAAAATATTTACAATGCTTGATTTTATCGTTAAATTGCAATTGTCTGAATTTTGATAAACTTTTTTATTACATTTGTTTCATTTTAGAAATTCAAATAACTTACAATAATGTTGTGCATTTTCCATCCTGTGTAGAAAGCTGTAATATCATTCATTGTTATTCAGGTCGGCATTATTTAATACAACTTTTGTTTTATGTGCGTTCGTGAGCGCTTTGCATACCATCTTGAAATAATGAAAATTTCAATCGCATATCAAAGCCGCTTTTGACGCATAAAACCCAAAGGTGCACCTCAAGCAATTATTCGTATACCTATGCGTAGATAGCGCATCTTGTAAAAGCCTCTGAATATTTTAAGAATAGATTTCAAAGCATTTATCAAAACAGACATAATTACTCTTTGAATTTAATCGAGCACATCTAACGAGTTATTATTCATGCATATATAAATGTCAAAAGCATTTAGGGATCGTCTTGTTTCGCATAATTTAATTGCCTTCGCGTCAACTTCGTCAAATAATAACGACCTTAAAAATGATTTTGCAATAAATGGTAAGATTTTTGTCCTTAGCAAATAATTAGAGGTGTGACAAAATGAAAGTTTATTTTCAAATAGAAATAACGACGTTCAATTTATAATAATCAATCTATAATGAATAGATATATGAATAGATATATGTCTTTCAAATTTGTTTCAAATTTGTCTCTTTTTGTACAGTGACGCTTTATACATTTACACTATGCATTTTTACCAAAAAAAAATGGAAGGCATTTATTAAAATGTTTCGGAAATTTGACATTATTAACATCAAATAATATCAGTTGACTATGTTCTGAATTCTATGAATGCGCTGCGTGTTCTACAAAGAGAGATTTGACTTGAAAACAAAATTGATCGA
Source organism: Acromyrmex echinatior (assembly GCF_000204515.1). Next base: position 1,106,913 of record NW_011627088.1, on the reverse strand, counting down.
TTGTCGTTGATTGTCACAATAATCATTTATACTTAGTTTTTAAATTAATAGAACACAAATAATGAGCTGCAAATGAAGTGTGAAATGCATTTCAGGTGAGCTGATTCCCCCAAATTTCTGTTGAGCAAATTCATCCGTGCCAATGATTCAATTCGCGTTGCGCATAAAGCGATAACAATAAAAAAATGCAATTAAAATTCTTTGCAAGTAATAAAGTTTATATATCAACATAACGTTAAAGAAAAAAAAAAATCTTGCCATTTGGGCCATATATTTTATAACATTATAAAACAAAAACATTATAAATCAATGTCAAAGATTTATTTTTTATAAATTATAACAAATGTTTGTAATCTTACTTTGAAATACAAAAATTTATTAATTAAATGAATTAAATGTATCAAATGTATTAAAATGAAAATGTATTAATTAATTGTATTAATTAAATTTTAAAAATTGTATAATTCGCGATTGCTTACAGAAATAGTCTTACAAATTTTTTTATTTTATATTAATTATTTACAAATTATAAGTTGAATTGGTAGCTTACTCTCATCTCTGGGTTGATTACTTAAAATTAATGATTATTTTTTTACTTATTAATTACTTTATTATATCAATATTTCTTTCTATGTATAAAAATGATTTTTCACAAAAAAATACCGATAATATGTCCTTCATAGTCGATGAACGAAACACATTTTGCCCTATCACTCGAAACTTTATACGGCTCACTTAAAGATTGCTTCAAACGGCCCGAAAATCGGATGCAAAATGCGCATACGATCTCACAAGATTGTGATGTAACGGGGCGCAACGTTCTTCCGAAACAGTGAAGGGAACCCTCATGAACCACGGATGAATGCTGCTGAATCGGCGAGTGACAAGAGGCACTCTCCTCCACTTTTCCTTCCCATCATGATACCGGCCTCGCTTTATGCCTTAAACCGAACTCCAAACGTGCTCGTCGTTTACTCCTCTCTTTTGCAACTTTATTACATTACTTATCGTGTTTCGAATTTCACAGCAAAAATTAAAATTAATGCGGCGAGTTAATATAACGTTAGACGTCAATATAATTTTGAAAAGTCATTGGACGTTAAATATATCATCACCTGTCGTTCTGCATAGGGAGCTAAAATTCGGAAATTAAAAGTTAATGTGTCAAGCTCTCATATATAATGAATCTTGTTGAAAAATATTCGAACGTATATTCAGGATATTATTAATTTCTGATTACATGCATTAATCGATTATTATGCTTTTTCATGAAACTGACACGCGAATTTTAAAAATATTTTATATAATTTGCGGAAGATTTCGAAAGATATCGCGAGAGCAACAAGATCTCATTACACTTATGATTAGTGGACGAATATCCTCTCGCGTGTGTCGCGAGCCGCGGTTTATCGATAGCGGATATAGTCCGGTCCTTGCGCCGAAACAAAGTTCTGGCACGCAGACGATGCTATTTCGCGGTGGCTATGTCGGAAGGGCGACAGGGAATGTGGGCATAAGAGCTGAGAGAGAACGCAGCATGTCCTAGATAACTCCTTGTAACATCTTTGTAGCGTTAACGTCATTATTATGTCACGTTATACCGCTCGAGAAGAAAAGCCTCGAATACCGCGCGCATATTTTCGAAACGCCTTATTGACTTTTACTCGTGTTTGTACAAAATGTTTTTAAATTTCATTAAAAATATTAACATTTAATTATATATAAAAATAGGTATATATAAATATATATTTAATGTTATTTCAGCATACAAGATATTTTTCTTTTTTATAAAAATATAATTTAAAAGCAAAAAATACATGTATATTATATATATTAATAGAAATAAATATGAATATAAATTCCACGTCATCAGCTAGTAAAAAAATTAAAAAATTAGAAATATTAAATTAGATATCCCTAATAACACACTTTATCCGGGATATACCCTGAGGATGTCCTTAGAATGAAAGGACATACGGACATCCTTTGGACGTCCTCAGAATGTTCCATGGAGGTCTGTGCTGTTAGGGATTGCATGCGTTGTTAATTATGCAAAAGGATTGCTCTCGTTGCGACGAAAGCGTTATAAAAATTTGAAACTCAGGATCTGTTGGTGGTATTAACTATAGGTCCTCTTTAGGCTTAAAATGTGAGTGATCGATACGGATTGAAATGCATCTCTCTAGGACAGAATATCAACTTTAAAATCAAATGGAACATCTACGGTGAACAATTCCATTCACACATCTATGAAGTGCACTCATGTTCGTTAAATACTTAATGAATTTCAATTATCGACATTTAGGACCCATTCATAATGTTAAATATAATTTGACAGACATCGACATCTAATAAAATATATTACGTCCTATTTATAATTTTTATCATGTCTTCTTAATCTATTTGTGCATCTATTTAAGTTATCGTATTTCCATTTGTTGATTTTTAGTTACCACAAAAAAGAGTATATTGTTATAAATCTTCTTATTATTTCATTTAAATTATTTCTAATTTATTCGCGATTTCAATACAATTAATAATTAAGTTAAAAGATTCAATTATTAAAGCAGTAATAAAATGTATTTTAATTTTTAATTTAATGATTTTGATTAAGATTAGATTATACATAATTTACATTGAGTTAATTAATAATTTGTGTGATGTATCGAATGATTGTCATACAGTCGAGAAAATTTTTTACTACTGTCGCATTAAATAGCTCAGAGAATTCGCTTCATTTGTTAACTAATTTAATTATCAAACTGCCAGTGTAATTTTATTATTAATTAGCAAGATATTCGAGGAACACAATTGTTCCGCAATGAGCCATTTACTTTTAGACCGAAGAATAGACTTTCTAGAATAAACTTTCGTTAGAAAATACGAATTTCAAATTTTGTAGGAAACTTGTCGCTACATAATTATCTCTATACAAACAGAATATTGCACGGAATCCATCGTCAGTGGAATAATGAACATACTTCTGTGTTATATACATAGTTTCGTCATTCTCGTGCCACTCACTATGGATAAGTATCATTATTATGCATTCGAAACCAACACGACATCGGACATCGCAATACCGTCGTCATCAGAATCGTTGGAGTCGACGTTGACGATCGGTAACAGGATGCCGCGAGCTACGCTGAACGATGTTGTCTCAAAAAATATCACAATGGTTCTTGAAAATCTATTAATGAATTATGAAAACAGTCAGTTGCCCACGCATGGTAAAGGTAAGAAAAATAAGGATTAGTGCACTGAAATAAAAATTGTTGGTATTTGTAACTATAATTACATATTATTATAATTATGATTATAACTGCTAATATTATTAAAAATAACTATATGTACAGTTTTAGAAACAAATATATATAGTTGACAAAAATTACTAGAAAATTGTAGTAATCTGAATCATTTTTGTGATAATTTTATTATTTTTATAACTATAATTATGGTCATTTTAGATTGCTAATTATATATATCTGTTAGAATTATATCCGTATAATTATTATTACTAATATTATAGCAATAATAATCATAATAATCATATAATAATATATAATTACAAATACCCAACAATTTTTCTCTTAGTATAAAAACAAATGTTTTTATTAACATAATTACGATTTAATGAATTTCTGAAAGTCATAAAAAATATAAATAGATTAGATGATATCGTATCCGTGGAAAGTTTTTCTTTCTAAAAACTATATTACATCATGCAAGAGAATAAGCAAAATTTCTTCTTTACAAATTTACATGCGTATTTTTATAGTTTTTTTATATTGTAGATATGCACGTTTCAAAAATCCATTGTATTTAATTATATTTTCAATTTATTCTTTTGTCAATGCATAAATTTTCATCTTTTTACTACCGTGTTTCACAATGTTCCCACTAGAAATGAAAAGTAAAAACAAGATGAGGTCTGTGCAAAACTGTTTTTTTGTTGTTTAAAGTGTACTCATAAAAAAACATGCTATATTCAAATATTAATTACTTATTTCAAGTTTAAAATATTAAATTACTTATTTTAAACGTTCATATATTCACAAATATATCTAACAATAAGTTTATCACAAGCATCAAATTCACGAAACAGAAAGGAAAAGATATATAAAGACCATTATTTTGTCAAATGTTCGTAATATTTCAAAGAAAAGAAATGCGTATAAAACGAATGACACAATCGTATGTATTAAAAGTAATATTTAATGATTGATTTGAAAAAGATTAATTTTTATAAATGACATTAGAACATCAGATACAACGTAAATTACATACAAACGTAATAAGCGTATGTATGCATTTAATATCGATATTAATTTTATAAATACAAGCTATATTACGCTGCGGTTAGATACTCTACAATACTGAAACTACTTCATGCATTATGTCCTACACCTGCACTAATCGCAACATCAACGGAAAATAATATTGAATATAATTGAATTCCGAAGAACTGAGAAACATTGTACACGGTAGTCTAACCGCTTAATTATCGATAACTAAATAGAGCCCCAGGTTATAGTGCCAAATTAATTGCAACGGTTTGTTGCATATTAAAATTAAATTTTTAATTTTAAAATTAAATTTAAAAATGATAAGTACATATATATTCTAATTATCCGAACAAATCCGATCATCGACTTATAATTGCCGCCATTTTGGTATCCTTTGTAATTTGTTAAAACTGAATATTGTAAACTTTTTCTGGCATAATAACAATTGATAAAACTTATTTAAGCAATTTTTCGCATTTTTTCAGGCGTGCCTACAGTGGTCAAAACCAATATTCTAATTAGAAGTATGGGTCCAGTATCTGAGCTTGATATGGTAAGATTCGAAATTTCTCAATAAAGGAAAATGCATCAGCAAATGTATTTTTTCTTTTTTCCTTCCTTTTTGTTTCTTCTCTTTTTTTTATCTATGTGTGCGTGCGCGCGCGCGCGCGCGCGCGCGTGTGTGTGTGTATGCGATGTCATAAAGTATTTTAAATATCTACATCAATTTCTAATCATTGTATTACAAATCGGCCATTTATTGCAAAAATAATAATCGCTCTAATTGATCTTATTATTTTAACAATTTTATGTTATCGAAAAATTGATATAAAAAGTGCTCGAAAGAAATTTAAGCCTAATGTAATATCAGAAATATATGATATATTTATATTTAGAATCAAACTTGAACTATATGTAGCAATAACTTTTAATCGATCGTTTACTAGTGAGAATGCTATTGCTTAATTGTTAATAATAGACAGCTTTAATTAATTTTTGCCTTATTTACTTTTAAATCTGTTTAAAATCTGACTTGATGCAGTCTTAAAAATTCTTCCATCAGGATTATTCGATGGACTGCTATTTTCGGCAATCGTGGCGTGACTCACGTCTAAGCTTCCTGGGCCCGATCAAGTCCCTCAGCCTCAGCATCAAAATGCTCGAAAGGATTTGGCGTCCCGATACATATTTCTACAATGGCAAGCATAGTTACGTGCACACGATCACTGTGCCGAACAAATTGCTAAGGATCTCCCAGGACGGCGATATATTGTACTCCATGAGGTTTGTTCGCGCGTGAATTTACGCACTGTGTGGCAAATCGAATCCGATTTCGAATCCGATATCTATACGAGATATGTATTCTCGGACTTCTTTTACAAACGTCAGTGTTGTATAGACATTCATGAAAGAAACATATGAGCGATCGACGGCTGAAGAAGTTTAATTCTGTGCTTTGAAATATATATTCTATCACGAAATATCATGTGGAAATATTAGCACTGCTGCTCTTACAAAGTATATAATTATTATACAATAGATGTAAATTTTTGAGAACCAATCTGTATACGACATAAAAGGAAAATAATGTAATATAAAATGGAATTAAATATAAAATGATAGAATTTTAGACGTACAATATTAATATCACAGTTTTATTTATAAAATAATTGAAAGATAATGTAAAACTAAGTAGAAAAATTAGATATAAATATTTGATATCATAATCTATTTTCATTCATGATTCTTTTTTAATGCAGGCTCACTATTAAGGCTAAATGTCCCATGGAACTAAGGAATTTCCCTATGGATCGACAGTTTTGCCCATTAATAATGGGAAGCTGTATGTATCAATTTTTTAAATATAATTACATAGTAATATTATATCTTAGAAAGCTAAGTATCACAATATAAAAAAATTAATTTTTGAAATAAGAAAAATACGTGAAGAAAATGTTTTAATTGTAAAATTAAATTAAAGAGTTGATATATTAAAACAAAATTATATTATGTAATTTTTTTTACTTCGCAAAACAAGAAATTACATGAATTTTTATAACTTTGATTTTCACAATTTTTTGTTTTATGTTGCCCTTATTGACTTGAGTATAGTCGTACCATACTTTTGTTTTTACGATGTGATATAAAATCTGTATTCCATCTTCTTTTCGATCATTATTAATTTAATGAGTCGCAGCTCTTTATCGCTCTTTTATTGCAAGATTATTTGGAAATGCAGTATTTGGATTATTTCTAGAGATTATTTAGAAATACAATGTTTCTTATTGCACATAAATTGAGACTCAAGCCAACAGAGACGTAATTCATAAGAAAACCAGAACAAATAATATTTCATTTATACGCCCTCGCACGCCACGTTATGCTGTTCCTCACATGCATAATGTCCACCAATATTATTCTTCGGCGAGTGTTCGCAATCGTCCATGTCGAAGTTATGATCGCAATAAATTCGATATTCCTTTACGTTTCGGCTTTACGGTACACAGCAACTCCGTTTTCTATCATAACAGCTGGCATCATGGCCTATGATGCAGCGAAATATTAAAATTTATTGTCATAAGCATGCACTAGTGACGAGAAGTCTCCTCGAATCAAAATGTATGATTTAAGATTAGCCATTTGCAGAATGCGGCATATATCTACATAGAAAAAAATGTTTGGTTGAATTAATTAGAATTCTGGTGGAAAATAAACAATTCAGAATTCTAATTAAATTTACAAGAATCACAGAATCCTGATTAAATTTATTCAAATTCTAGTTGAAATAACCAACATTTAATAAAAAATTTAATAGATTTAACAAAAATTCTGGATCGTTTATTTTCCAGAATTTCAGTTAATTCAACTAAGCTATTTTTTTGTAGTTGTCGACAAATTCCTAAATATTTAGAATTGATATTAATCGAGAGATAAATATAAGAAAAAGAAAAATACATCTTGAATAATTAATTAATTATTAAATTATCTATTGAATGTTCATAGAATTTAGAATAGAATATCCTTCGGATATAAATAATTCAATTAAAGAGGAAATAAATAATTATTATAGGATGTCATTGAAGTAGATACATCTTCAATATTTCTCTGAAATGCTTCTAGTATTTTGTTAAATAATTATTTTATTTCTTTTTATTTTATTTCATGTTATATGATATTGTTACGTCTCTCTTGTTAGATGCGTATACATCGGGACAGCTGGTCTACGAATGGCAGGAAGGTTTGTCGGTGAATTTCATTCCCGGAATGGCACTGTCACAATTCGATTTAATGGGTTCGCCGTACAGGAATCTCACATTTTTTCGTCGCGAGGGCGAGTTCTCGGTACTGCAAGTATCTTTTAACTTGCAACGCCACACCGGATACTTTCTCATACAAGTAAGCGTTCATAAATCGTAGTGCTTATTGCAAATAATAAATAAATGTCTTTTTTGTGCAAAATAACAAAGAGACTTTCTTACATCAACAGGTTTATGTGCCGTGCGTTTTAATAGTCGTGCTGAGTTGGGTATCCTTTTGGATCCATCGTGAAGCGACGAGCGATCGAGTGGGTTTAGGTACTTACAATCACATTTTTATTGTTTTTATACTTGTAATTTATTTTTTAAATATAAACAATTGTTATCATAAAGAACATTCTATACTTGTTTAGTGCCTTTATCATTTTCTCTTCTCTTTACAAGCGTTGAAAATCTCATAAGTTCTAGGCACTATGTGTACTTAAACAGAAAATCCAGTCCTATGTGGATAATACTGTATTATAAATTTTCCAGGTATCACCACCGTCTTGACGTTATCGACGATAAGCCTCGATTCCAGAACGGATTTGCCGAAAGTCAGATACGCTACCGCTCTGGATTGGTTTCTACTGATGAGTTTCGGTTACTGCATCGCCACTCTCTTGGAGTTCGCCGGCGTTCATTACTTCACGAAGGTGATAATTTTACGTAATCACGATACTTTAGGTCTGTTTTCTGTGGCTGAACTAGTGTACGAGTAAAACAACGTATGAAGCCGGTGATACAGTGAATGCAAAAATACAGTGAATGCAAAAATGTATTTGTGCAAAAAAATTTTTTATAAAAAAAGTCTTATTTGTAGAAAATAAACATTAATTAGCAATTTTATATAATGAATACATTCTGTTTTAACATAAACGAACGAACTTTGCATGTATTCCTGATTTTAGAAGCTAAATTTCTCGACTATACGAATATTTTTTGAGCATCCAAACAATTTTTATCAAAACGTAAAAAGGCTAAGGAGTTAAGCTTGTTGCTTGTGTTATACAATATTTATATGTTTATTGGAATAACACTTATAAATACATATGAACGTTTCGACCTTTTTACATCAGGACATCATCAGTGTAATAAAATTATCGCTACCGGTTTTTATATTTCCGAATACAATTTTTAATCATTTTCGCTTATTTTTTAGATGATATATTTTCTATAATTAATACACTTTTTTGATATATATAATTTAAGAAATAGACATACAGTCTACATTATTCTTTATAAATAAATTGTTAATTATTCAGCAAGAAATAATCGTCAAATTAGACGTCGAATCGATATCAAATTGGTGTCGAAGTCATCGTATCGATATCGATTTGACATCAATTTGATGATTCATTTCTCGCTGGATAATATTTACTTTTTAAAAATAAAGTTTTTTAAAAAAATTATTCTTTTATGTACGAACACTTTTTACACTCACTTTAATATTATTTGTTGTTGCTACGCGAGATCGAAGGCTCGCGGCTAGTAAGGACCTTCATATGTTTACACAATGTGTTTAAGACAATGTTATAGTTCAATATGTTTAAAACAAATTACTTTGTGGAAAATTATTCAAATAATATATATTTAAAATTATTTTTACAACTTTAATTAAAAATATGCACAGATATAATTTGAGTCAATAGTATCAATCTAATTTTGAACAATTTTCAGGTTGGTAGCGGTGAGATTCCATTGGACGATGATGAATGGGAAGAATGGAAAGGGATCACTAACGAGGAATTCGAGGATACATTTCATTCGATGATTTCTTGCAGCCCTCAGGCAGTTCATCCAGAAATTATCGATACGAGTACTAGAAAGCGTGGTTCTCTCATATCCGCACTATACAATGTTAGTTCGAGATTTCAATAAAGATTACTGCAATTTATAAGGCCACTCAAACAATATCAAAAACATAATATTAATATCAATATCTTGATATTGAAGAGAATCTAAAAGATTTTTTTAAATATAGAACGTTCTTCAGATATTTCTAGACTGTTACATTGTGTGTATTCTAGCCTTCCGATAAAAACAGATAAATTTACAGAAGATTAATTTATAAATTATTAAAGTGCAAGGATTAAGATGTATCAGATGTATAATCTAACTACAAAAAAATGGCTGGAATTGAGAGGATGGCGGAATGAAAGCCTAATCACAAAATCTTAATATTAATAAAAATTAAAATAACTTGCTACTTTTTTATTATACATAAGTAGGTACACCCTGTGTATACATATGTTATATATATGGAATAAGAGAGAGATCAATATTTAACAACACAATTTTTACAATTTAAATGAAAATTTTCAAACTTTATATTAATTATTTTTTAAAAACTTCTACTTCTTACTGAAATAATTTTTAATACGAGTTCTAAATCGCTGCCAAATTTTTTGTGTGTTACTTTCGAATACAATATTAAAAATCTATAAATATTTCATTATTTTTTAATTTTTTTATATACATCTAATACAGTTTTATCTGCTATA
>NW_011627088.1:1039861-1096668 GCF_000204515.1 Acromyrmex echinatior | reverse complement strand
AGGTATATGAATTAAGAAAAATTTTATAAATACGCGATATCGCACTACAATATGTCTCTGTTCAATTTTTATCCTAATTAATAGATTTTAATTAATATAGTTCTATCTTCTTTACATATAAAATTATATATAATTTTATATATAAAGTTGTATATATATAAGTTGTATAAAATTTTATGTACAATTATATAAAATTATATATAATTATATATAATTTTATATAATTATATATAAAACATTTTTTCCCACGATTTTCTACATATTTATCTTATAAGTATTTTCTGTTTATTTATTTCTTTTTTGTTACTTCTTTTATTAATAATTACATTTGTATTGTGCGAAAGAGATACTATAATTAATATCTAAAATTACAGGCGTCGCCGGCAACGGGAAGTGGCTAGCAACTATCGAAAACGCGGCAATCGTATGTCAAAGAGATACATAAATAGCGTATCTTACATCGACAGGGTAGCGCGAATAGTCTTTCCTGCGTCTTTCGGTCTACTCAATGTCTGCTACTGGGTAGTTTATGTCACCTATCAAGAGGAATTTAAGTGGCAGGATCCGCCAATCGGATCGATAACGCCTATCTCCCATTAATGAAAATATTAATAAAAACGACAAATATCACTATATTACGATGGAGGGAAACAAGAGAGATGCACTTTTATTCGAAATTGAGTTATTAAATTTATTTTAAATTAAGTTATTAATTAAATGTATGCATATTGTCATAATTTTTTTTTACTTAAAATCATTTGTACATAATTCTATAAAGTTCTCGTAGTTGAATATGTGTTTGCGAAATGCTCTATATATGTCAATATCTTATTCGAATAGAAAAATGAGAAAAATTGAGACAAATAAAAAATTTATTTTTTTCATAAATTTTTTATTTAACTGTCACAATGAAAGTGTGTACGAATGTTAGGCAATTTTCAAAGCAGTTTCCGATTTTTCTTTCTCCTCTTTCTCTTTATCATAAATAAAAGTCTTTTGATTAACAGTCTTAGTCAAATTATTATATGAATTTATTAAGGAATAAATTTCTTAAATTAATGAATTTAGAAATAAGCAAATTAAAACAAAACTTAGCGAATGTATTGAAAAATCAATAAAATAAAAAGAAGATTATGAGCATGAGCTATTGTAAAATAAATTTAATACTTATATTTATTTATTTAATATTTAGATATATATGTAAATTGCGCCAAAATTTAGGATTAGCTTGTAATATTAATTTTATTACTTTATTACATTTGTAGATATATAACATATTTTATGTTACATATACATATATATTACATGTATATACACACATATATATATATATATATATATATATATAATATTTATCTAATATGTAATATATGTATATAAAATATATATATTATTATATTAGAGTTAGTGATAGAGATAGTGTTAGTAAACATGTATATTTATTGCATAATAATAAATCTGCACGATAATTGTGTGTGTGTGTGTGTGTGTGTGTGTGTGTGTGTGTGTGTCGTGTGTGTGTATAATAAATATATATACGTAATAAAATATCGATTTAACAGTGCGATATAAGCTTATTCAGATATTTATATCAATCAAAATATTAATTTTTCAATGATCTTTAATTATTCCATTGTGAAAACAACGTAAATTTATCCAGAAGCTTGCCATCTTCAAAGTAACTTACAACGGACAAAAAAATAATGTCGAATACGCTTTGCCATCTTCCATAACGGACAAGAAAATAACATCGAATACGCTTTGTCATCTTCCATTGAGCCACAATACAATTCGTCGAGCAGCTAAAACGATTGGCTCTTACTTTTAGATCTGACGATCCAACAAATTTCATTCGACGTGTTCAGCATCAACGAATTGTCACGTCTCAGGCATGTAATGCCCACGGCTAATTTGCTGGGCGAAAACCAATCGTGTTCGATCCATTCAATCACCGTTCAACGCTACCGATAGCCTTACTATTATTTCCGTTAACGCGGAATCTATTGCGTCAATTGTTGTGGAAAAAGTTGCTTTCTAATTTCGATATTACGGTACTGTTCTACGAATGAATTGATCTCTTAGAAAAATCGAAGTTGACGCGATTTGAAACTAACATAAATTCATCGTTTTTTTTTCTAATGCGAACTTGGTTTTGCTATGCGAGTACAACGCGTTTTTCCTGTGTCATTTTCATAATTACACCGGTTACAACATGGTAGTTGGCTGTGATTCAACATGATACTCCGTACGTGCAAATGTGATATAAATTTAAGAATTGACACAACAGGAGTCTCACGCATTTAAATATATAATAGCTAAGTTTTAATCACAATTAATATTCTTCTATGCCTTTAGCATGCATAAAATATTTTCATTTAAAAAATATTATATGCGTATAAACAAGAAAAAATTTATCACACATTCTTAAATTTCAAATGTGTGTAGAGGATATGTGCAAAGATGTTTGTTTCTTTTTACCAATAAGTTATACATGAAAAAAATAAAAAAAAAGTTATTTCTTTTTTTTTCTATCCTTTTTAGGAATGTTATGATAAAAATATGGTTGTTTTTAATTTTTTCTAAATTAGTTTTTCACAAATGAGTGAGGATTATTTTATTTTCAATTTAATTGAAATTTTAATGAATTAAGAATACTCTGAAAAAATTTGTATGGAAATTTAAAAATATAATTTGCTTATAATGTCGTGTATTAACTTAGATATTTGAAGAACGAAATAAAAGAGAGCAAATGTTTAGCTCTACATAGAACTGCAAAAGATCATAATTATAATTACTTGAGAAATAATCTGAAATTTTTTAACACACAAAAATATTAAGTGATATATAGTGTTTTATAGAATATTTTTTGTTGCAGAATTAATGAATAATATAAACTCAGAAGATTTTAAAGAAATTCGATTTTTGTTAATCGAAAAATGGATAAAACAACATGCTCTCAAACATATAAGGAAATCGATCAAAGCATTGTCAAAATTGAGATGGAATCTGAACAAAATTTCAAGCCTGAAAATTTAAATATCAACTTTGTGGAAGTTCCCTCAATAGAAGAACATGCTGATGTTACCATTTTGCCAACGAAGTTTAAAGGTAGAAGTAAAGGCAGAGGCAGAGGTAGAGGTAGAGGTAGAGGTAGAGGTAGATACAGCAACAATTCACAAATCTCAGCCTCGCCAAAGCAAAGTTATTCCATGGATATGAAGACAACTTTGAAGAAGGATCGTTTTCGCCCGATTCGACCGAAACCTTTACAACCTGTTACTTCATCTATGTTAAGACATAAATTTGGATTGCCAATAATGAATATGGCTACTTTACCATCAAATCGTGTTATTCTCCCAAGTTCACTGAAAGAAAAAGTAACCATTGCACGCGTTACACGTGTTACACCTTTAGATGAATCTGACAAGATAAAAAATATCAAATCACCAATTAGCAATGACAACAATGTTTTGCAAAATAAAGACATTTTTAATAGCGATATTAACAGTAAGACCATTAACACAACAGTAGTTGCCAACAATAAGACTATTAACACAACAGCCGTCAACAGTAAAACCATTAACGTCAGTAATAAAAATGAAACCGTAAATATTGTACCAATAACCGATGAAAGTAAAATTATTAAAATTGTGAAAACTGAAAAGTCAAACGTAAAAGTCACAGCAAAAAGTAATTGTAATAACAATAATAACACTAATAGTAGTAATAGTAATAATAGTAATAATAATAGTAGTAATAATAAGAATAGTAGTAATATTAATAATGATAAAAATTGTAATAAATATGATACAAATTTACATACTAGTAGTAAAACAATATCCAAATCTAACAAGAATAGTATTGAATTATTTTTTGAGAGCATGGCACAGACTGTGTTGAATTTACCTAACGAAGTCCAAGCAGATATTAAAATGCAAATTTGCAAAATTGTTACCAAGGCAGAGATAGAATTCTGTGGATCTCAACTAAAACGCAAGACTAAATATTAAATTTTAAGCATATATTAATAATATTTACTGTTATCAATCCAGTAAACGAGAATGGATTGAAATTAATTGAAATGGATTCAGATTTTCAGAAATATTGATTCACGCATGTTAAAATGAATGTTTTTCAATTCAAATGAATATTTTTATTCATTTATAGGAATTGCATGGAGCATATTTATGCCTTTCAAAAATAATGTTAGCTTTTTCTACTATGCAATGTGAATATTGTTCAATTCAAAATTTTGAGTAGAAAATATAGTTTTTCAATCCAATTGCATCCAATTGAATCTAATTGAATTCAAAAAAAGTATTCGCTATTTAAAATACGCATTCGGATATAAAAAAATTTCGATCTATTTTAATTCTCGTTTGCTAGGAAATTAAAGTTTGTATTCAAATTACAATTTCTTTTACATTGACTAAATTTTCCAAGATGTAGAATAGGCTTGGAACCAAGTTGCACATTTCGATTTTGCCTACCGTCATCCCTACCCGGAGAGAATTTTGTTTTTTTTTTTCTACACGGAGAGAATTTTGTTTCAAAATTTACTCCGAAAATATGGTAATTGTGGTACAATACATATTTTAAACATTTTTACTGTACACTTCAGTAAAATTAATCGAACTTATTTTATACTTTATTAGTAGTGTTATATGAATGAAGTAGTATTATATGAATAAAGGAGATAATTTTATTAATGAATGAAGATTTACATTAAAATGTTGTCTTGGAAATACAATGTTGTCCCACGACTGTCATATTTTCAGGGTAAACTCTAAGAAAATATTTTCTCTGTGTATTTTTCTCCTTTTGTTTCATAGCGTTTAGACCAATGGGATTTACTTGCACATTTCGATCATACCGATCGGCATTTCGAGTTTTATATTTCAAGTCCTATAGCCTTACGTGGCCTGTATGATTTACAACTAATATTCATAAACTCTATCATTTTATGTCTCCATATTTAAAAGCTATGAAAAGGAGTAGGGATTATGATAGGCAAAATCAGTCGATGTGCATAGAGCTATAGGTCTGATGTAGGATATAATCTAAATTGCCGAGATTTTGAACAAATCTATAGTGAGCAATCTTGAAACAATAATTTTACCCAGACAATATAAAGTCTAAAATTGTGACATAAAGACGTCGCAAATCTTGTGACGCAAAAGACGTTTTATAATCCGATTTTAAACACTTGCTTTCTGGGTAGTTTTATATCTCAGCAGATATATAAACAAAACGTAAACGGCAAGAAACTTAAATATTTTCTTTGCATTTACATTTTGTTTGTCGAAGTATATTAGTACAATTTCCGATAACAAAAAGTTAATTTTATTTTTTAAGCTCTCATAATTTTAAATTGATAATATGTATATATTAATAAATAATAATTTTTATAAATTACACTTATAAGAAATACAATTATATATAATTTTTTTTTATCATAATGTATTTATTTATTTTCTTTAATCTTTAATTTAAAAAAATCCACAACACAGTTTTTCAAGCGATGTCCTAAAAATGTCCCTAGGACGTTTCTCGGAGAATTTTATGTGGGAATATTTTAATGGATAGAAACACTCATTGATACTGAATTAAATTGGATTACAAGATAATTACATATGTAGTAAATTTTATGTGCACTCTTATATTTTTAAATGTTGACTGCAATTTATATTGTAGGACATGTGGCGTTAAGAATGTACTGCCAGCAATTTTATGTATTGAAATAAATAAAAATAATATTAAGTTTATTACAATTATATATATATATATATATATATAATATATAATCGACAACAGGTTATATAATTTATCATAATTTTATTTTTTATATGCCGTATAAAAAATGTATATAAATAAAAGTAAATATATATTAATGAAAATAATACACAACTTTGATAAAGGATGCTACAATACTTAAAAATGCTAAATATAGTAGTATAATATTTAAATAAATGCTAATATAAATAAGTAATTTCTCAAATGTAAAGAAATTGTAAGTTAAAATTAAATCTGTTGAAAACTATAAAAATCTTTAATTTTGAACTGTATGATTAATCTTTGATATTATATTATTGAATTATATTATGAATGCTGGATATATGTATGTATATATTTGTTCAATTTTATTAAAAATATGAAATAAAAGGATAACAAATTCATTCATTCTATCTTTATGAAGTTATGTTCTAATACAAATATAAAAGTATATACGAATTTTATATCTAAAAAAATTAATAAATAATCATATTGTAAATCCAAATCAATTTTTTCCGGTCTTTTATAAATATACAATAATGAAAGAAAAAAAAATTACACAAATATCTGTAAAATATAAAACAATTATAAAACATGTATATCTTAAAATAATTATCTTATACATTATCCGAGACGATAAATATTAAAATGAAAAAGGAAATGTTATCAGCCTTGAACAAGTGAATAAGATATTATTTCTTCGTAAACATAAATTATGGAATGTGTGAGCGATAAATTGAAAGATTTATGTTTGAAAATAAAGATACTAAAATTTTGTTGTTTAAACCGGAAACAAATCAGATGAATACAATCGCGTCAAAATTCGCTAAAATAACTGATGCCTTTCTTTTCATTTGATAAATATGAATACAATACAATAAAATCACCGATAAAATTATTCCAAACCACTAAAGACAATTACGTCAAAACATTCACTTTACGTCAAATTATTCACTTAAATCGAGTTATGTTTGTTTCTCATGTTTATTACAGATATATCATGACGCATTAAAGATAGAATATCCATTTATGTATAATGCGTGTAATACAAACTATCAATTCCAATATGTCACGATGTCTATCTAAATGACTAATGGCTCGTGCACATACAATACTTTATATGTAAATTACGGTATGCAATGCTGTCAATATCTACTAAAGTATCAAAGCGTGACGCCACATATCTTCCCATTCTTATCTTTGCTGATAATATACTGTGTATAAGGTATGTTCTGAGTCTAGTGATTACGAGCGCTACGTCTATCTAGAATGAATTTCAATATGCATCTGCATTTTCTTCTCGCTGTTTAATTATACACAAAAAATTATTAAATAAAAAATACATATATATTATATATATAACGTGTGAATCGCAATATATCAATCCAGTGATATAATTTCATAAACTTTTCACCATTGTAAACGCACTTGTGCTCTTCTAACGAGTCTGTGTCTTCTTTGCCAAAGCTCACTTTTATTAGTAAAATGTGAAATGCGAAAGCACTGCATTTGTATAGGTGAGAGATGAATCAGAAATAAGCGATTCAACAACGAAAATATTCTGAAGGGACAAAAAGCAATGTGTAAAAGTGTACGAACAATTAAAAAATAATGTTAATGCCATAAAGCTTCTCGTTACTACTGTCTCGCAATCTGTATCTCATGCTCGTTTTTTTTCTTTTTTTTCGAATATATTTATAAGGAAATGCAATAACGATGAAGATAAAAGACACTAAAGGCGCAAAAGCCTTATCTGCTTTTCGACAATAGAGATGCAAAAGCATTATACTATCATTATATGATAGTTGTTCATTCTTCTTTTTCGGCCTTTTCGACATCTTGCTTCTCCTCACCCTCTACAATATCACCACCCTCGAATTTTGGGCCTGGTGCTTCATCACCTTCCAGAACAATTTCCTCTGGATCAGGCGCGCGTGGCAAAAAGTCCTCATCTGGATACATAGACTTGAAAATGTTCTTAGCCTGGAAGCAAAAAATAAAAATTCTAAAGAGTTATGTACAGTGCAATTTTAAAAAGTACCATTTATCAAAGTATTTCATTTATCATTTTCCAAAATTAGTTTTAAAACTGATACCATTTTGTAGTAAATATATTTATCTCAAAAATAATATAAAACTACAAAATATTTAGAACAATAATTTTTTAAATTATATTTTATATATATAATTATTAATATAATCTCATATTATATACCTGATTCACAGCAAAGTCAAAATCAAGTTCAAGATCCGGTCCAGAACATAAGTGTATATTACTTGGCGCAAAAACACTTAGTCTATTGTCGCTTCCAGGTAAATTCAAATATAAAGACCATAATACTTGGGGTAATGGATACTCAGATTCTTCTTTCTCTTGTCGATCATCCTAATGTAATTATTCAATAAAAAAGAATATTTGCTTTTGCTCACGATTCTGATTTTTTATATTTTACCTCTTATAAGAGATTTAATTTTATATTAACAATTTTTATAAAGACACTTTACCTGAAGATGTCGTTTATCAGGAGAAACTGTTTGAGTATGAGAATCAGAAGAACTACGCACAGCATTGGGATCAAGCGGTTCTGCTCTGAGGAACTTATTCACA
Source organism: Acromyrmex echinatior (assembly GCF_000204515.1). The sequence goes on along the minus strand of NW_011627088.1, from coordinate 1,088,288 downwards.
ACATATGCTAGATCCTCCTTTGCATTCTTAGTACATTTGCATGTCATATGAACTATGACTAAAGAAAAAAAAAGTACGATATGGACATAAATCAAATCAATTCTGAAATATATTATATTTCTATTGATGTCATACATACATAAGCCTTGAGGGCAAGCATTAGTAGATGGTCCCAATTCAATTAGAGTAACGGCTTCTTGATCTGGTTTTTCCGGCGGATAATACAAAAGAGTTAAACTTTCTTTCTCACCTTGCATAATTGACCTATAAATAACGAAAAATAATATGTCTGATAAAATATACTGTACGCATATACATATCTTTTAAATTGTATAAAATCTGGATGAAGAAAATACCTGTCAGTAATGAAAATTCCGCGCGAAATTTGATTTTCTGCCTCAGAGGCTACGATTTCTGGTGGCAAGTGTCCTTGCCCTACGACTAAATGCTCCAAAGTCAATCTCTGTTTTCCACTGATAATGGCCTTGCATTTACTCTCGTTAACTACTACACCGTCTAATTGTCTTTTTAAGCAATAAATTCCACCAAAGACTGCACATAATCTAAAAAATATCAGTTGGAAAATGTTAGTTTTAGACATAAAATATAGAAAAAATTTCGGAGTTTTGTGTTTTTAGGAATGCACCTGCAGAAACATTGAGGCAGTTCTCCGCTTCCATACATAGGCCATAAGAAAGGCGTATTTCCATAACGTCCAAGACTATTGAGAAAATGCTTCGTACGATTAACACCGTCTCTACATGACGTTCTATCCGTTGCCATTGCAATAGCTTGCATAACATAATGCTGTACTATAGGCGTAAGATTTTTCGTATTAAGATATTCCAAGAACGTTTTATCACGGAAACCTAAAAAATAAAAGGAATACATTATTATTATTAATAAAAAATTAAATAAATAAGAAAAAATAAATAAGAAAATGTATCCTTATCCGATACATTTGCATGCGACACGCACCATCAAATTCTGGACTATCGGCGCCTTGTTCCATGCAAGATGTCAAAAGCTGCATCAACATTCTTTTCTCGATTACGCTAACCGTTTTGTTAGCGAATACATCGGCACGGGAGCAAGGGACTTGCGTAAGTTTACCGTCCATAAAAGTAGCAACTCTAGAGACCGCACGAAATTCGGCATAACGTGCAATGTTGCTGGAAATCAACAGTTCTACTAATTCACCACGAGCGAATAATAGCTGCAATAAGAATCACATACTACATGTACATTAAGAATAATGTGTCTATAAATAAGTGACTATATACAATCTTACTTTAGGCGCCAGATCGATATTAAATCTTCTGTATTCCTTCTTGATACGGTCTATGCTCCATTGTTTCACATTTTCCTTTTTATCAGCCTTGTCCTGATCAGTCTTTTCCGCACCCTCGAGGGCACTATCTCCAGAACCCTCAGTCTGGGTATCTTTTGAAGATACATCAGGCAGGTCTGCATCACTGCATAAAAAGAGAACTAGTCAGAATACACAAGAATATTATCTAAAATTGTTAAACGGTCAATTTATGCAGATCATTTCTTACTTGGAAATATACCAGATTTCTTCAATGTTCTCGACTATGAAATATTGGTTACTAGCATTCAAAAATTTTTCGTTCGTTTTCAAATCGACATTTGTATTCCTAGTACTCCTATCAAATCTAACCGTTTTTAAATCTTCTATCCATTTTTGTAAACCATCAAAATTAAATGTAGCCCACAGTCCTCCATAATATTCGTTGCTAAACAAATAAAAATTTTAATTAATAATAATAATATGCATGAATATTATCTTGATTACAAACAGTTTATCATATCAAATCAGGAAAGATAAAAGAAATCGTTTTATCTTTCAACAAAAATGCACGATAAAAATTTAATCAAAATATTTCTTTATTTTCTTACTTTTCTTCTAATGATTAAGCAAGAGAGATTATCTTTTGTATAATTCTGGCACTATTAAGATTATTTAGAAATAATTATATTTAATAATAAACACATTGACAGCATATCAAAATTATTTTATACAATTCTGGCAATTCTTTCAAAGATTTAATAAAATAATAAATACTAATATTAAATATAAATACTAACATAAATATTAAAAATAAATAAGAAAAATATTAAATATTGATGATTGTCTTCATAAGCTTATATATCAAACATATTTTAAACTGTACATATGATTAGCAGGTGACAAATGCAGAAAGGAAAAGATACTCCAAACACCTGGTTGTTACCTGTCCAGATGTAGAACCCTCTTGCCGATCCTGCTTGCCGCCGCGGCGACAATGGACTCGGTCATACCTGTCGGAAATCATGACAGCGAGAATTACCGGTGAAAAAGTTTTAGTTTCTGCTTATGAACGCGACGCGCAACCATTTCGCCCGTCATGATAAGAATCAATACCTGTTCCTACGACGATCACATCGTATTCGGTCGGCAGATCGTCCTCCATGGTTGTCTCTCCCTCGATGGTTGCCTACCTTCGGAGCTGATCGGATTACACGGATGTGACAATTGGTGCGAGGATATCGGCGAATAAATTATAAATCTACGATATATCGGACGCGAACCGATCAATTCATTTTCCTTGACGATCGACACCGACGAAATTCGCGTAAAAAAATCTGCCCCGCCCCGCACGCGACCCACACTCACAACTCCTCGCGCACGGGCCCTACTCAAACCCTTTTTTGCCGGAATTTGATAGAACTGGACAGAACGAACGGTACTAAAGAAGTCAAAGGGGCGAGCGGATCAGAGCGGATATATGCAATGAGAGAAAAAGAAAAGGAGAATAAGATCGTTAATCCGGATGTCTCGCTCAGTCTCGTTCATCACGAGCGTCGCGCTGCCTCCTCGCGGAGCAGGACGCAAAACATATGAGAATGTCCAGTGACAGTTAGAATCCCTAGAAAGAGGACTCTAGTTACTCTAGTTACTCTACTTAGAGATCCTATATTCAAATATAAATATGTTTTCGACCCGAACGGATTTGCTCCCATTTGGGTTAAATAATGTTCTATTGCTTAACGTTACTATATTCCACCAATACAAAGTCATTAATCCAACCTACGTTGGTACAAATTCGCTCGGGTCGAATACGTTAAAAGTTTAGTGAATGTGGACCAAATATGGCGGATAGAAAGAGACAACAGATATTGCTTTCTTGTATAAACGCATGTATGCGCAAAAAGTATTAGGGGCTTCGCACAATAAAAGGAACAGGGAACAAAGAACACAGAATAAGAATTTCAACCTATCAGAAACTGTGTATTTCACAATATGATTTCTGATAGGTTGAAATTCTTATTCTCTGTTCTCTGTTCTTTTTATTGTGCGGAGCCTCTTACACATACGGAGTACATTACACAACTCACGTTTTGACTAACCATCGAACGAACCCAGCACTAATTCCGAGACGAATCGATTTTGTTTGATTCTGATTATAGTGATTCTATGTCTGCTATCAAAATCTCACTACAAATGCTTTGAAGTGTTTGGTTGACCAATTAGAAAAAAGAATTTTACAAATTGACCAATCAAAAGTGCTTTAAAGTTTTTGTAGCATCGCGTTGACCATATCCTATGTCATGTAACCCAGCAGAACCCTCTGGTAATTGATTTGATTCTACAATAAATTGCACCAAATCTGTTCCAGGAAGATCAATTTGTGGTTAAGTTGATGAAAATTTAATGAGATTCCAATAATCTTTTATAAAACATAATTTCGTATAAATTACAAAACATCTGAGAAAAATGGTGAATGATTTAAAACTAGAGTGCTCCTTTTCTTCTTGGTATCCAATATTCAAGAAAGATTCCTTAGAGGCTAGAATTCTTCATATTCCCGATGAGGTTTTAAAATATTTGGAGCATGATACATTTGTATTGCCTCTTGAGGCAGCGAAATCTTTACCGAAGGATTCTGAATGGGCTGACGGATCACCAGTAACATGCGAAGAAGAAGTATTTATTAATATATTTTGAAAAATAATAGAATTATAATCTTTATTTTAAATTTATATATATAATCAATAATAATATGTAAATTTTTTTTAGGAAACGGATTATCAACCGACATTCCCTGAATTTAGTCAACAAATACAGGAAATATTAGATGAATACGATGCAGTATTTGTCAAAACAAATTGGAGTACACCTGCGGTAAATTATTTTCTACCATTTCTATATTTTTATTTCGCAAACATTTCTTCTAAAATTCCTATTTTTCAGAAAATATAAATAAGCAGTATGTTAACATAAAAAAAGTACCATGTGCAGTAAAAACCAAAAATTCCTTTTCTAAAATAACTTTACATTTGATGAATCAAATAGCTTGTTCATAAATTTTCTGTTATATTAATAAGAATATAACAGTAGTATAATTTTGTAATAATAGCTTTAATGTAATTATAACATGATTTATATTAAGAAAAGAATATTGTAAAAAGAAAATTATAGTATAATTTATAATATGTAATCGTAATTATGTTACAGGATGCTATGTGGGTTGCGCCCACAAAAACTCTCAAATGTAACACGCTAGAAGAGATCTATTTGTTATTGAAAAGCTCTGATAGGATTGCCAAAGATCTGAACATCGTAAAATCTTCAAAGGACTGCGAAAAGCCTTTGCCATTCTGTCTAGTGTTGAAACAATGGCGGGATATTAATCCTTGCACAGAATTTCGCTGCTTTGTTATAGATAACGAACTCATTGGTAACTTATCAACTTAGTTTTCTTTTTCTTAATTGTCAAATTTTATTAAATGTGATTCTTTTTTTGCTTTTACAAAGTTAACTTTTGCGATAACAAATCATATTTTACGCAGCTATAAGTCAGAGAGATATATCGCAGTACCATAGTTCCAACGAGTCACAAAAATATGACATACAGACGGATATCAAGAGCTTGTTTTTAGAGCGCATCAAAGGCAGATTTCCATTGCGTAATTGTAGGTAGAATAGTAAAATTAGTAACGATATTCGAATTTTTATTAACTCATAGAATTAATTTTGACAGATTCCTTCGATGTTATACGATATAAGAAAGATAAAGTAAAAATAATAGATTTTGGTGCAATGGATGTAGCATCTACGAAGGAAACACTTTTCACGTATGACGAATTGCTAAATCATATTGAAAACACGCCAGAATTCCGTTTTATTGGGGAGGAAATAGGTATTCAGCCAAAGCCGCCAATGCAATTTTGTATTCCGCAAGAGATCAGCGAGTTTTTCCAATCAAGAGATAATGTGACGTTGCTGGACCTTATTCAGAGAGTATGTCTTCTGGTTATTGAAGAAATACGCTTGCAAAATTTAGTGATTTATTTTAGTCTTTAGATTTGACACTCGATTACGACAATCGAAACTTTTCTTTGTTGCAGGAAGTGGAAAGTCAACGGAAAGAGCATGAAAAAGAAAATGCTAACGTTTCAGAAAGTACTTGATGTATATATAACGTATAAATAAATATTTTCCTTATATATAAACATCAGCTGTAACTCTTTTACTCACATGTATAAGGGATACAAAACTTAAGAGAGGTATTATAAATTATTGTTACATTTTATCTTTCTCAAAAAAGGTTAATATCTACTAATAAGTACACGCGCTAATAAATATACGCGATTACACAACGAACGGATTCTAATCTTTAAATCTTGTACATTACATTTTAGCCTGTTTAAATCCTACATTTTGAGATCATTCGATTACATCTCAGTGCCAAAAGGAATAATCGAACTTGTTCAATTATTTCGCTCCTTCTAAGTTATCAAATTCTGTTGGTTTCTTCATTCCGGGTTCGATAGACGTTACAAGAAATTCAGAATTACCTGCATGCAATACAGATCATATCATGATCTGTCGATTGAGTTGAAGCCGATAATTTTTGTAGTGTGTCATGATACAATCTGAAGCTTTCGATTTATGTAAATGTATATAAGTAAATGTAATTAAATGCTCTTGATCACCAAATCGCTCCTGTATTTTGGGATGCGACGCATCTGCGTGTCTATGTGTATATGTGAATGAATGTACACCGACAGGATATTTAAATACAGAACTTTCACTTTTATTCTGCCAGACTCTCTTTTTCTATCATTACATTACATAAAACGATTAAAGGCTATCCTACCGCTTGAAAGAATTATCATAATATTGCAGTATTTTTCGAGCCATCGGCCTTTTTACCGAGCGACGTCCCTTATATAGAAAATATGTCTTGTTTATGTACAATATGCAATCCTTAATACTTCAGTTTTGAAAAAGGATCCCCGATATATGTACCTCCGGACAAGTTAATACGCTGTACAGTCATATCCAAGGAGTATTTTCATCTTTCTCTCCCTTTCTATGTTTCTCTCTGTTCCTCCCTCTCGTTCTCTCATTTCATAATCTTCATAAAAACAAAAACCATAGGATGGGGCGACTACTGCTGTGTGCGATTTTATCATTTTTATCAGTGAACCATGGAACGTTTCTGAAACCCGAACTCCTCGCAAAACGACCCAACAGCTTTTCGCATCGGGCCTCGCACTTCATCTGTATAGTTCTGCCGAGTATTAAGGACGAAAAATGCTTAAATTCTAATTTTTCATAACATATCGATTTCATTAATCTTTAGTAATGCAAACACGTTTTTCTTGAAATTATATAACATATACATATATATAGTATTATATATAGTTTACGTTATGTTGAAAACCAATATAAAAGTTATTATCTTTTGCCAATTCTTAGAAAAATACTACAGAAATATTATTCTATATTTTGACGTTACTTAAAAATTGAACATACAAAATGTCCTAAATTTCTGAATAAGTTATTTCAGATTTAAGAGAATAATATAATAAAGTGGCTCTACATTTTCCTTTATCATACTTATCGTATAATTTAGCCTGAGAGATTTAGAGATTCGGTGGGAAGCAAACCATATTTTCATCGCGCATTTATCGAATCTTATTTAAATAACTTCGTAATTCTTTTATCGTACAGCAAACAAAAATAGGTTGTAACGATTGCGCTTGGATTTTAAGCTTTGGATTTTTGAGATACGAGGCAAAAACTCGTCATCTGCAAGTGCAATATGATGAAAAAAGTTGCGAAGTCGCTTCGCAAAACAAAACCTTATTTACAGAGTATCTTCTTTTTCCGCGAGCGAAATACGGCAAATTGTTTCGTCGCTGTTTTATTACACGACAATCTCTCCCATTAGTTGCGATTTTAATTTGTGCATCGATCTCTTGCCCACAATATATACGCGAATACCAGTCGAATGGATTTTATGTAAAAAGTCCCAAAGAGCACCCTTATATGAAAAACTAAGCTTGATTCTTTCTAGAGGGAAGTACGATGCCATTTCGATAAAAATAATTTACAGCATATTGCTGTTCCTATGACTAACAACAAAAACAAGGAGTAAGGATACCATTCAGATACCTCTAATATAAAATAATTAATCTTGTAGATTAATCAGAATGGTGCACGGTTCCTTTTACATAAAAACTCTTCGCAACGATCTCCGAGAAACATTTCTTCTCGAGATCGCGAAAGGCTATGTCCCTTCGCAATGGATTTCGTTTTTGAGGGACATTCGGATTTTCAATGTGTGCATTCAGTACTACGGACTGCTCAGTAAGCAAGAAAGGAATTAATATGTTTATTTGTTATAATATTCGTAATGTAGAATATTTATTAATTATAATAATGATAATTCTTCTTCAATATTATTATTTCTTACTTATTATTGATTATTTCTGTAAAGCCATGAAAGTGCGGTCTAAAAAAAATAATAAACAATATAAAATAAGAAACATAATATTAAAGATTATCTACTCTACTATAATAAATAAGTTATTCTACGAATATTACAACAAATAAACATATTTTCTTTTTTTTCTCACTAAGAGCTCAGTGAAGCGCGCGGTCCCTAATATTGAATGCGCCCAACAACATCCCCTACAGCACAAAGTTGCATAAAAGTTGCAGCAATATTGCAGCGATATTCCTGCAAATTCTGTGCTATATTGGGATTCAACGCGTATGTATAGCGATGTACCGTCTAATGTTCCCCTCGCATCATTTTCCTATCGTTCATTATGTACATACACAGGAGCGCATCTTTTTTTTTTTCGCGTTCGCTACGACGATCGTTCTCCGCGATCAGTTTCGCGTTCTTACATTCACACACTCGCCCTCGGTTCTCCCCTCACAATCTGATCGCTCCAATTATTTCGACTGATTTGTGCTAGACGACATAGCTTAATGAATGTACATTTTGCGGTGTACGGCCGTTTGCTCGTCCTCCGAGTCTCTCTCACTCTTTTTTCTTCCGCCCTTTGCTCGCTCGCAAATTCATCCCCTTTCCTTTCCTTTTACTTTTTACGTCGCTCGTTTTAATGATACTAAAGTGACGTATAACAGCATTCGCACACTCTCTCGATTCTCTTTCTCCCTTTTGCATCTCCTTTCACTCCTTCACTCGCTCTTCCTTCTCTCTCTCTCTCTCTTTCTCTCTCTCTCTCTCTCTCTCTCTCTCTCGAATACTGTAGGGTGAGTGACAAAAACAGTAGTCTTAACAAACATACGATACAAAAACTCTTAAGTTATCGCCTGACGGCCAGTGTAAAGCGGGTTGTTTTATTTTATCATTATTTTTTTTCCTTCTTCTCTCTCCCTTTCTTCTTCCCTCCTTTCCTACCTCTTTAAGTACCTGAAGAAGCTAGCTTTGGGAAATCTCGCCTTAATCCGCAAACGCTAAGACCTGAAACCGATGTGGAATCTCGGTGAGATCTAATCTTCGATCTGTCCTTACCGATGACGATCGTGGAAACCTTTCCGGACAATCCGCGTACACCTTTGAACATCGGAAATCAAGCTCGCCGAAATTACACCGACTCCGATCCTCGTCTTCAAACGCACTCCCCTTTTCTCTCTCTCTCTTTCCTGCTCCTTCCCTTAAGTTCGCGCCTCGGATTTGCCTTAACGATGAAGACTACGCACCCCTCTATGATAAATGCGATTGGTACGACTAAATTGGGTGGCGAAAGGCCCGACTATCACCGATGAATCGAGTAGTACACGCGCATCCGAGTAGTACACGTGCATGAGCTAGACGCTATCTCAATGACCCGTCCCCTTTCAAAAAATACGCATCTCTATTTGATGCGAGACACTCGCTCGGAATTTTATACACGCGGAGACATGTCGCTCTGACATCTCTTCGTATTTTTCTCCCTCCACCTGCTTTCTTTTCTTTCTTTCTCTCTAATATACAGGAAGATAGAGCTCGTTTTCTTACTTTTATCGCGGGAATAAATATATTGAACTTGTCCTCGCTTTATACAAATGGCTCGAGTGGAAACGCGATTCTCTCTTTCTTTGGGATACGCTTCTCTCGCGCGGAAATGAAGAAATAGCCGAGAGAGCCGCGAAAAAAATCTTGAAAATCGTCGTGAATGTAAAACGAAAGAAACGATCTTTATCAAAAAAAGACGTTCCTTTTTATAAATCAATTTGATCTATAAATAAAGCTTTTAGATTTACTCTCTTTCAATTAAAAAGTAAATCCTCTCGCATTTCTGTAGATCGCCTCGATTACATAAAATTTGACTTCAATACGAAAATAAATACTTTAATACGGAAAAAAAATAATACGATCGATCTCATAAATAAAAGTGTAATTTTTCTTTGTAATAAAATTAAATCAAAGAAGAAAACTTTTCAGAAGAAAAGTATGTGTGATCTAGGCCACGCTATATATATAATAAAATTACATTAATGTAAATATCGTAATAGATTGCCGCCTTTTAATCATTTCTACAGTCAAAAGAGTGGCGAGTTAACATAAATATTACTTAAAACATAAATTTATTTACATATATATTTCCTCACTGTTACAGAATATTTCTTCCCATAACTAAATCCCAAAATATATTTTTAGCGATCTAAATTGTATTTAAAATAAAATAATTTGAATTGAATGTGACTGCGATTACGAAAAAAAGGAAGAAAAAGAACAAGCGTCGGCGTGCTTCTTCTCGAAAAACGCGATTCACGTTTTTACGCCGCGAGATCATAGAATTTTCTACTGTGTAAGAAATACGAACGTGTACGATATAATTACATACATGGATATTCGAATTTCCACGCTCCAGAGCTATGGTAATCGAGATAAACTAGGAAGAGATGAAGCGCACGAGGTAGGTATCTTGTTCGTCCTTTAATTGAATGAGGAAATCGAAGGAACGTATTTCGCGAATATAGTTATATTTATAACGAGAAACGATTATATTCACACAATTCTCGTAGAGATAAAGATATCAATCATTTCATTTGCTAGCATCTCTATTTACGTGTAGAATATGTAAATCAGAAAGAAACGCAACAGAAAAATTAACTATCCGTCTTATTTAAATTTTTCATATATAACATGATTCACATCAAAATTAACTTAAGAAAGATTGTAGCGCTCTTTTAACAATTGTTTCGGCGCAATTCTGTTAAAAAATATTCTTGTATTTTATATATAAAAATAAAAAAACTTTTTCATAATTTTTTTATATTTGCGAAATTAAAAATTGCACTAAATTTGGAAAGTAGAAAAATTTCATTGATCTCCGTTTAGTTTACCATAATCATAAATAATCTCTGTATTAGAGAAAGAGAGTATAATAATGTGATAATAATAATATATTATTATATCCAACAAATATTACATTCTTAATTCTTTTCTAAACATAATATTAACAATTATTGAAACAAATATATAATTAAATTATCACTCTACGGAAATAAAAAAGAGAAAACAAAAAAGATCTACAGAATGTGTGGTTAGATTAATTTAATTATATACAATTTACATATTCTACACGTGTACTGCTGCTCGCTTTCCACATTGATTCATTACGCGTTTCCCTCAACGCCTTCTCGACAGAGCCTTCACTTTGGTTCATATCACGTAATGAGACACTATTCACAGGAACAGTTACACCTCGATTACTTGAAGCTACGATATTCTTTTTCTTGCAACATCGAAAGAGAACAGAAAAAGAGAGAAAGAACAAACTCGACAAAGTTCTCTACATATTTATACATATATATCGCGCGCCGGGATAAAAATTTTTGGAATGGATATCAGCGCCCGACGTACGTTTTCATTAATTATAATTATCAATAACGAAATGTTAGATAAACTTATACTCCCATGCAGCCTATTCCGTTCTCACGAGCTTTTACAAGTTACAAGTTTTTAGAGTAAGTCCATAGTAAAATTTGCAGGCATTCACACGTTTCACGGTAGCACACGGAGATACAATATAAATAAATCTATCATTCTCATCTGAAACAAAGTGAAGCGTTTTTGTACTAAAGTGCAGCGATATATATATAATATTATACCTTTTTAATGAATTATCTACGCAATGTACAATCGTGGATTTTTACATGCACCATGACAAGGTATGGTCGGGCCGTACAACAGACAGCTGTTAGAATGATCCGTAGAATATGTTATTGCCACTCTACATCTTTTTTCTTTCTTTTTTCTAACCCCCACTTCATATACCTCGCGCGCTTGAATCGGGCGTTATCGTCTTTATCCAAATAACTTCGCGTTTTTCGTGGGTCGTCTAAGAGCAGAGTGCCGAGAATTTACAGCGGCAATTTTTTTCTCTATATAAAGTTAGAATTATACAGATATAGGTAAAAGCATTACACGAAAGGCAAAGACGGATGCGACTCCCAAGGAGAGCATGTCCTTGTTACTATATTCTAATATTTTTGTCGGAAAGAGAACTCTATTATTTGTCTATTCAGTCTGACCACACCATGTTACAACGTGGAATAGCTTTGCCATGATAGACATACTGTAAATTGAATTATATAAATTCAGGCTCTCTCTCTTTATTCTGCGAGGGATCTATTAACGATCGTTATGGTTTTGCTTGCTCTTTTTACCTTAACGCTTTATTCACTCTTCGCTTATTCCTTGCCACAAAAACGACTTGACTAGATTGCATCGCTAAAACGGTCCTTAACGATTTAAAATCTAAGTCTGTCATACATAAATGATCTGTACCTTACAATCTAATATCGTAATTAACATCTAATGGTAGAGGGATCTACTGTTATCGACGAGAACTATTTAGTAATAAATCGTATGTCTATTATACTTCCGTCCTTTCTCTCCCTCTCTTTCTCTCTTCTTTCACACATTCATTCATACATACATTAATATGCATGCATACAGCACGCATATCGACGTGAAGTAGATCCACTGTTAATTTAAACTCATGGAGAATATTTCTTTTGCTCGCACTTAAGCCCACCTGCTTGCCTTCTGCAGGTATTAGTGCAGCCGCCGAATGTTCCAAATATTATAAGTGTGATAGATTCACGGAACTTGCGTCTAAGCGCGTTTTTGATAATATTTACAATGCCATCGCTATAGATCTTTCGATTCGCGAATAAAATTGTTCGCTGTTCGAATCATGTTTTTTTTTTTTTAGCGAAAAGTGTCAAATTCCCGGCCCGGTTTTGATCGCGCTAAAACGCCCGCATCGTCGTCGCATCGTAAACCACCGACGACGACGACGACGACGACATGCTAATGATATAACAACACGTTGCGATGCTCGCGCGAGCGTTCGATCGCTAGGACTACCTCTTCTTGCCGGGCTGCTTCGATGGCAACCGCTTCTTCAGTTTGTAATCCGTCGATTTAATCGTTGTTGCCGTCGTCTTCTTTTTCGGTCGTTCCGGCGAACCGTTGCAGCACGCGCAATTCTTTTTTACGTGACAACGCAAGCTGGACCTTCTGGCGCGGCAATCTGTCGGCTCCATCATCACAATATTATTCGCTTCGTCCTCCGATGCCTCCGATGCCTTGTCACTTGATATTACCATTGACTCTGTCATCGCTATCGATTCAACCTTGGGAATTCGTTTGGGAAGCGCCGTCGCTGCTGTCGTCGATTTATGATCGGCGCGATTCAAGATCACTCTTGCAGTATTCACCTGCAATTTGTCTTTTTTCTTTATGTAGGTGCAATGCCGATCAGATGACAAGGGTTTTAACGTTTGTACACTATCCTCCAGACCATTGCTCAACGTGATGTTGTCTTCCAATTGGCTACTGATAGACTCGCTGATGCTGGAGTCCTCATCGTCGCTGCTGGATCTTGTGCGCTCGGACATTGGGCTCTCCCATGCCATGTAGTCCATACGCATTTTAGACGATGATACGCGCTTTTTGTTGGCATATGTGTACTTATTGTGCGTGGACAGCAATGGCCCGGCCGCAACCAACGGTGACAATGGCGACGGTATGGTATGATGGTCCGCAGTATTACTGCTCAAAAGAGTCAAACTTTCGTCGCCTGAACTTACTACCGAAGTGTTGTTAACGTTAACGGGCGGCAACGATTCTGAATCCAAGTCGATGTCCAGTTTCATGTTAGATGGTATGCTAGACACACTGCTGGGTGTTCCTTCTTTCGAGCCGATCCTCGAGGTCAATTTCACGCGATGACTCATATCTTTTGACGAATCATTTTCCAAAGAGCCAAGGTTCGCGGGTGATAGCCTGGAAATATCTGAGTTACTGTTTGATGCTTCATCCTGACTTAGGTTGTCTAAGGTCAATCGCATATGTTTCGCCGAAATGTCCAAGTGCAGATCCTCTTTCTCTCGCTTTCCTCTCTTTGATGAATTTAAGGCTCTCGCGCGTTGACTCATGTTTCTTTTGCGTTCATTCATCTTGAAATCGTTTGTTGGACTGGCGTCCCTGCTGCCGCTAGATGAGTCCAGAGACCGAAAATATGAGCTGTTGTACGGTTTCATGCCCAGAGGCTGACTGCAGGACGCATCCTGTGAAGAATGATCGAACGACGGAGAATGATTCGTGTCGAATAACAGATCTGCTTCGGGAAATAGCTCACTAGTGCTAGGTTCATCAACTCCCAAATCTTCGCACTCCTCCGATAAGCTCTTTTGTACCTTGAGTTCGTATGGAGTCTTTCTCTCTATCCTCTGCTGCATTAGTTCGCGATCCAATCTAGGATTCAGCTGCGATTTTAAATTCTTACTAGAATATGAAGTATCTAAAGTGTGATTCATGAAATACTTTTTCACGCTTGATGGATAGATCTGTCCGGCTGCCATTTCGATGCCCTGACCCTTGTTGATAATCTGCAGTACGCTCTCGGAATTATCGTCCCTGAAATTGACCAGTCAAATTCTCTTTCTTAAAAATTTTAAAATTTCAAAAGGGGTTTAGATAATATTTCAATAGATGGAGATAAATTTTTACAATATACTCGATATAATTCAAATTATTACCTAGAATATGTTTTCAATGGCTCATTGTTTAATACACTCATCGGTGTAGGAACATATCTCCATGGTGTATCCGGTGATATCTTTCCTTCCGATTCCCATGCTTCTTGTAAACGTGCGTTTTCATACAGCAGCCCATTCCCAACTTTACAGGATCCATCAATTGTCTCCGTAGATTGCTGTACAGATGACTCTTGGCTGTCTGAACTGCTAGGTCCACCGGTTACCAGAAACTGCGTTGTGCTATCGATAACGCTCGATTGCTTGTTTAAGGAAGTAATACAAGACATAGAATCTATAAAAACAATATACGAGAATTAATTGTACATATATAATGTCTGATGGCGAGAATCTATTATATTACATGCTATATAAGCTGTTGTAATACAAAATGTATTGCTCACACAATATTGTTTGTCAAAGATTTATTTTTCTATAAATTATAATATAGTTACGCAATCTATAATTAATTTGAAAAAGAAATATCTCTCTATAGTTATCTTAAAAAATTAAATAAAAATTTAAATTAAATAAAAATTTGTTCATTTGTAAATATTTTTTTGATTTGAGCAAAAAGGTAATAAAATGAATTATTATATAGTACAATTTTATATATCATGTTATGAAAAAAATACAAAAATAAAGATTTAAAAATAAAAATTACTTAACTTTTTTAATGACTAGAGAAACATATGTGCAGAAAATATATCTTAAACTCATGATAGTTAACTCTGTTTTTACTCCAATTATTTAATCAATCATAATAAATAATCAAAATAATTTTGAACATTAAAAACAATAATTGGAAATTATTCCAATGCATCAAACAGCAATTAACGTATCATATAAAAATGCTAATGTGGCAATTCATACAAAAAATAAAATAATATTTCCACTATATATTGGACAAGTCCTTACCAATTTTTGTATTATTCTGTAACGATGTGGCAATGCTCGTAGAGATCAAAGTTCTCGACGATATATTTTCATGTATACCGATAGTGTTGTCGAATTTTCTCTTTAACATTTTTGGTGAAATAATTTTGGTAGCAGATGTTATCTCAGTAGACGCTTCCTTCCTGTCCTTTTGCTGTTGCTGATTTGCATTGTTTAGCATGGCGTTCATATCAGTCTGCTGAAAGGCAAGCGAAATGGCATCCGTCTGTAGGGATACCGGCTTCTCCGTGTGTATCCTACCCTGAGATTTCTTTTCCGGCGAATGAGAAACCGTAGCAGCCGGCGCAATGCAGACCACATTTTCCGCTTTCAAGTTAGATGATAATTTATGTATGTTCGAGTTGAAGAATCTCGTACTCTGCAGCGTTGGATTGCTGGTGATGACGCCGCATA
This sequence comes from Acromyrmex echinatior, assembly GCF_000204515.1. The sequence continues at coordinate 1,072,573 of NW_011627088.1, read as the reverse complement.
TTTGTTGATTGTCTGATATTTCGTTGATATTCCGGTTTCCGATCAGACTAAGGGTGGGATTGTTTTTATTCACCACAATGGCGTTTGTCGGTGCTGATTCGACCGTCATCGCGTTAGCAGCGACATCATTCTTCAATGTCAGATCGTTGATCACGCTCGGCTTATCCGACGTAGACACAGTCACAGTACCTACCTCTCCAGTAAACTGTGTGCTTCCGGTCTGCGATATTACCACGGGTGTACTCTGAACATTCTGCGCGCCAGTTAGTGTCTGATTGTTGTTTGATAACGTCTGCAGGGTAGGTTGCATCTTCATCTGTTTGACAGTTTGCGGTTGTTGAACATGAAGTTTGTTCTGATTGAGGATGGACTGTAACAGTAGAGTGTTGGGAACTGTAGTACCACTGGCTGTGCGTACAGTCGGCATAGTCAACAATTTAGAACCGGATACTATAGTAAGTTGATGCTGGGTGCCCTTCATTAACGGTAACACGAAACTGGTAGGCATCAATAACTGCTTGCCTGTAACTGAGGCGAGCGCCTCGCTAACACTCACCGAACCGGACTGCAGCGTTTCTTGAACAATTAATGCACGCGGGCCCGAGCCTGGCTCCGTAAAGATGAGATTACGCCGCTTCACGTTTAATTCGATGTCGTCATTCGTCAAATTGCGCACTTCTACGTTCGTTTCCGCGCTCGATGGCTCCTCTGGTGCAGAGAAACCAGCTGGACTCTGTACATGTACAATACCACTAGACGAATCTTCGCTACCCATAGTTCTACCAAGATCGTCTGTAGTTGGGCTCAGTTCAGAAGTCTGCTGTCCTACTGGCTTAGCTTTGCTGGAACTTGATTTCTTTCTCTTTGACGATTGATTCGGATTAGTCGGCGGATTGGACCTTCTACGAGGCGCCGGTTTGTTGTTAAGATCCGGCGAGTTTCTCAGTTGTTCAGCGTACTCATCGAGAATCGCATAAATCCTTTGCGCAGTCTGCTCGTCTTCCTGCGGTTTCTGTTGTGGTTTCGGTATAGGTGATGCCTTAGACGTATTGGTGGCGCTACTCTTGACTACCTTGGGTGTCGATTTTTTCACATTAGTTTTGGCGCCGGTGGTCCCAGCTGCGGTGGACGGCGACGTCGATGGTGTTTTTCCGGCCGACGATATCGGCGCTGGCGCCGGTGTCACACATGGACTCGAGGAACTCTGAGATGTGACGCTCAATGCCGGCGACGCCGCTGGACAATAGCTGGTGACCACGACAACCGGTGTTGTGGAATTGGTCGCTACTTTGGCGCTGTTCGGATTCACATAAGTCAAAGAGATCGCCTTCTGCGAATATACAGATTCCTGTTGAAATGCCACATTATTGCCGTTGCTGGCAAATGGCTCGCTATTCGCACGGGATTGCGTCGGCATCATCAGTTGTTGCGCCAAAGTACTAACGGATATCTGTTGCCGTTTGCTTGCCTGAGTCTGTTGCGTAGTGGTCTGCGTCTGTACAGCTATTGTAGTCGCGCTATTAGAGATCGACTGATGAGATTGCTGTGGTTGGATACTTCTCTCCTTTACTTGCTCCAGCACACTCTCGAACTCCCGTAACTGTTCCAGAGTTGTCGAACTCACTTGATTTACCTCAATCGGAGAACCGATTAGACTGTCTGTTCTCACAGCTTGTGGTTGCTGTTGTTGCAATCTCGGTGTCAAGACAGCCTGTATAGTTCCCGTGAGATTTGGTTGTCTAACTGGAGCACCACGGTGGATGATGTTAACCTTTACTACGGGAGGTCTGCCACTCGGTACCGAATTGGCGTGCGATATGATCGCTGGTGGGAGGATGTTGAGTTGATTCGGATTATTGCTGGTTATCACTTTGTGTGCGTATATAACACCGGTATTCGACGAGGTGGCATTCTGTACAAGTTGCGTGAGCGTTTGATTTGTAGTCTGATTCGAACCGATGGAGGCGTTCGCTGGACCATTATTACCAGAATTCGGTACAATATTAACTATCGATCTACCGGATGGCAGTTGCAGATTCGGAATGATCGATTGTACGTTGACATTTCCAGCGTTTGCTTGCTGTTGTTGTTGTTGTTGTTGAGGTTGATTATTTGGCACAGATGTTTGTACCGCTTTCGACAGATTCGTCGTTGTCTTCTGCGGAGATGTCGTCGTCGTTTGCTGAACGCTGCTAAGCGATGTATCTGTTGCAGCATTGGCAACTCCACTTGCAGTCGCATCAGCTGACAGACTGTACATAGGAGTTTTACGGAAGGCCTGTTGGAACTTGGGCAGACCGGTATTTTGGCCTGTTTGTGACGTATTCTTCACGGAACTAGTGCCGGTCAGTCGATCATAAGTATTTCTGTTGGACGATGCACCACCTGTCACATCTGCACCGCGTTGCGTTGTCTGTCGCGTAAAGTTTGTGCCACTACCGTCCTCCAAATTTTGCAGGCCTAAAAGGTTTCTCTGATTGGAGACAATTTGATTGGGATTACGAGATGAGAGATGATAACTGCCATCTTTGCAGATAACCTTTAATGACTCGGACGTAATTAGTCCACCCGAAGACATCGTGGTCGTCGCCGTAGTCATTGTTGTGGCTGTAATCACACCCGCGCTTGCGGGCGAGGAGGGTGACTTTTTTGGTGATTGGTTGTTCTGTTGATTACTTGCGCGACGTATGTGCGTTATCGTTCTCACCGGACTTGACGATTCGGTAGCAGCAATGTCGAGTTGGACTACTGAGATGTTATTGGCAGCCATCGTCGTCGGAATCGTCGAACCCATAGTCGTCGGTGATGCGGCATCCAATGGCTGATTGCCTTCCTCGCCGATGGTATCGGGTGTCCCAAGGTTTGATGATGATCTCAGTGGTGGTGTCTGGCCCGCTGGACTCATGCCGACACCACTGTCATGACCGCCTGTTGAAGACGGGGTACCCGGCAGCTGTATACTGCTATTACCACCGCCACTACTACTTTGGTTGCTTGCCACGCTTGGAGTGCGCGTCGGCCGCGGAGGCGTGCTACCACTGACGCTAATGACAGTCGATGTGCTCGTGGCGGAACTCGGGCTCTGCGGCACGCTATTTCTGGAGAATTGGACAACATTCACTGTGGAACGCTGCCGCGGCGGTACCATCATATCCAATGAGTTCAGACCAGGCACATTTTTGGCCAATATGTCGGAATCCCTAACGGTCTTATCGAGAATATCATATTTGTTCTTACTAAAATTGGATTTAACGAAATGACGACGATTGTCGCGATGTCCGTCGACTATTACGGGGCAGCTCTTTTCACTGGCGTTATTCTTGCCATTCGCGGCACGCTGGTTTTTTTTCTTCTGATACGTTATTACACCCTTGTTATTTGAGGGGAACGGCATTGTCTTCTGTATGTTGATCAACTCGCTGGTAATGTCACCACTACTCAACCGCTGCTGAGGTTTTTTGCCACGGCTCGCCAATTTAAGATCTGCCTCGTCCGCGCGTGTCAGCACAATCTTTGGATTTAGATTTAGCGTACTCAACAAGGGCGCAAATTTTGTAATATTGTTAGTTGCTTGTTGCTCGGCATCCGTCCGGTTGCCGCTGTTAGTATCTTTATTCTTATTTAACAGATTCTTCTGCAGAATCTGCGAGATCCTCGTTGGTTTTTTCGAGCTTTGCGGCCTGAACATCCTAAGAGTTTTGAGCACTGCTGGGTCGCTTCGCCTTTCAGTAATAATGAATGGTGCCGCGGCAGTATACGCTGATCCTTTGATCGTCTCACGTTTGTTTTCGTCCATGTCGGCTGAAAAAAGAGTGATGATGTCATTACTGCTAACGTCAGAGCCACTGGCATCCTCATGCGTATTCGAATGTCGCACTTCATCATTTACTAACATATGAAAATGTGAGACGGAGTCGACGCTGAGCTTCGATGGCTTGGAGCGTTTCTTACTGGGCTCCTTACTGCTAGATTTGTTGGATTTCTTTTTGTTTTCTAACCGACAACCATCGCTACCTAAGCTGTCAGTCTGACTGTCCTGCGTATTACTGTCGCTATCCGATACCGAGCTGATTCTATTCCTAAAATGCTTTGGTTTACGTTCAACACTGTCATATTCACTTTCGGATGATTCCAATCGGATCTTCCGCGCTCGTGCGGTACGTCGCGGTACTCGTAACACACTACCACTATCAGAGTCCGTGGTAGTATCATCTAAACTACGACGCACCGACGAACGTTTATAGCCTGCCGCCGGCTGAAAGCTACCGAATTGCTCGGAACTATCGGATGGTAGATCAACCCACTGCTCATAACCTTTCTCAATGCCGAAAAAGACATCCTTAGTATCGTCTTCCGATGGCCAATCCTTGAACTGTGAGTAATCAATGTTCAGATATTTAAGCTCCTTGTTCGTATTACGCATTTCTTCAGCGTTCTCCAGATATCGCTCGCATAAATTCTTCAATTCCTTCCAGTCGAGCACCCAGCTGAGCATATGGTAACGCGGACTACTCAGTACTACGGCTAGATCGTCGCATAATTGCGGTGACAAACCCAATTTTTTTCCATCCAGAATTTGGCAGGGCACAGACTTTTCATCGTAATTTGCTGAGCCTGTCACTGCGTCGCCCTTGATCAGGATCAACGCGTCTAACGTTCTCTCTACGTTCTTGTTTGGTATCGTACTCGTTTCGCCCAATTGTGATTTATCGTCGTTCAGTTGGTTACTGCCGGAAAATTCGTCACAATTGAAACAGAGCTCGCCGAGCATCTCGGATGAAGATTCACGCTTCAAATGTAACGGACACTTGCTGGTGGTTGACGTTGTTGGTATTGTCATGTCAGGCGATCTCAAGTCGGGAGTCTTTGTCGTCAACAGACTCTTTAACAACTGATCAGTCCGTTCGAATGTTTTCGTTATGTGATCATTTTGAAAATCTACGCCTTTTGCGATGGTCAAATTTTGATGCAATGGCTGCGCTGCCGAACTTAGCGAAGGTATCAAGGATGTTTCCGTGACATTTTCTATTAACTCAGATTTTATTTCGACTTCAATGGCTGATATAGGAAGATGATCGTCTTCTATAATTTCCTTGGGTTCCTTCTTGATTTTAATCTCCTCTTGCAAACCGCCATCTTCCTTCGCCTTTCCACACGCCACTGCCAATTCCTTTATTCTGTCGTAACAGGTTCTAGTAGGATGTAAGGAGAATGCCGTCAAAACGCATTCTCTTGCGATGCCAATACTGCTGTCTACTACGTCCGCCAATTTAAGGAATTGCGTACTCAGACGCTTAGCGGTCTCGCGCACCTTGTCCTTGTCCGACTTCGCCTTCTGACTCTCCAGCTCGTTCATATCTGTTGTTAACGCTCTGATATATAGTTCGATCACCAATGGTTTTATACTCTCGCCAAACTGCAATTAAAAAGAAATCCAAGAAAAATAATAAATCGTTTAATTGAAAAAGAATTATTTAATTTTTCCTCTGAACATACAATAAAATAAAATCTGATTTTTCTGGCATTTTATTAACTTTTAATATATTTAACTTTTATTGGTAATTCTATTCGCACACAATACAATTTTTTATTAATATCTCTAGTAAAATATATCTAGCAAAATGAAAAAATCATATATATAAATATTTTTTAATATTTTTCAAATATTAAATTTTTTAAATTAAATCTTTACTTACATGTTTTGCAAGTACTGCACAGAAGATATAAATATGTTGAGCACTTTCCGCGGGTTCAATTAATTTTCTAATCATGCCAGGCAAAGTTAGTGCAACGTCCTTCAATTTTGCGTGCAATAGCGCCCAAGAGTTCAAAATCTGCTCCAAAATATTTGCACCGGTTTCCGATACCGGTCGAACCATCCCGGCAGTAACGAGATACTGCGCGACCAATTCCGCGGCCTTTATCGAATTTCTCCAAACACGCGCCGTTCCATACTTCGTTGGCTTCTCACCGCTAAGCCTTTGGACCAATTCAAGCCCGTCGTTGAGGTCCATTAATTTTAACTGTAACAAAGCGCAGTTATGAATTCCAGCACGGCAATATTCGCACAGAACGCAAAACACGCCTTTCTTCAAAGTAACGAATCGACCTTCTAAACTCATTTACCATAATTCTACTTTTCCACGATTCCAATTGTTTGAAAGACATATTTTTAAATTTTCTGACTACATCCTTATATTTTTGCAGATCTTGGAAAATTAAGCAAGTAGGTCAATGTGATTCATGGCATAGCAATCTGGCATTTTCGATGATGCTTTCTTGAAGCATTAGATGTATCATAATTTTACTTCTTCGAACTAGATAAATTGGTTTAAAATCCGGGAATAGTTCTTTTTTGTGTAAACAATTACCTGATTGTACATTGAACTGTACTGAATTAAATATTGTATATCTATTGATTGTTGTTGGTATAATATATTACTATTTAAATGATTATATAGATATATTATGAATTTACTCTAATATTTAACAGTAGAGAAAATAAAAAAAAAATGATATTCTCGATTAATAAAAAAAACCTATTATGATTGAGCTTCATTTTCTCGTCAAAAAATCGCCTTCTCGGATTAAGGATATCACTTGAAATTTGGAGATCTGTATATTTTTGTATTTTAGCAACTTCAATTGAAATCAAATAAACATCCCTTGCAATAATTTGACATTTTTGATCGACACTTACTTGAGCGAAAATATCTTGCGTGCGTTTCAATTTGTACAAGAGGACGATGTACACGTCGATCATGTAGTGGACGTGATGAGACTCCGAGAGTGACCGCAGCTGATCGCTTCGTCTGAGGGAGCGCACGCACGCGGCAGCGAGGTTCACCGCTATGTCCTCGCAGCGGTCCTCGCAGAGTATCTTCAGTCTCATCGTCAGCAGCTCGCCATCCTCCGAACAGCAGAATTCTGAAAGTACGTTTTCTTGTGGTTGCCATTCAACAACGCCGCAACTATTTACAGGATGCGAGAAAATTATATATCGTTGATGATATCATTTGCTAATTAAATTTAATTATTAAAGAACTTATTCAGGCATCACCGACTACTCTCGGTCAGAATTAAAATAAAATCAAAGGCCAATTCGGTCACAATTAAAATAAAATAAAATAAACATCATAAATGTATGCAGAAAATAAAAATTTCTCGAATAATATTGGTATAAATGATAATGATATAAATGGTACTTCTAGTTTTTTCTCTATGAATTCGCGATATACAGCGATTTAAAGATAGCTGAACAAAGTTAAGAAATTGAAGAGACACAATTGGACAAGTAAAATAATCTTGTCAGTGATTGCAAGAATAATTAAGAAAGATAGATTATTATCGTATATTTGTATATATATATCTATCAATGTGTGAGTAAATTTGTCTTTAAAATAAATATAGAATCTCCGGAAGATTGCTTCATTTTGTGTGTAATTTTGATCAGTTATATATTTTTAGAAAAACAAATAAAACTTTATTCCATCTACAATTAATGCTAAAAAAAATATGCATACAAAATAGAGAACAATTATCATTCCCAATTTTTATATTTAATTTTTATATTAAATTAAAATTAAGATTCCATGAACCTCTACATCAACCAGTAGATAACGTAATTAATCTGGCATTACTAAAGCACAATATAATAAGTTCCAGGTACTATAAACATAATAATATTTTCCAACTGTTAATAAAAAAACTTTTAAAATGATTTAAAATAGATTCTATCAATTTTATTGATATAATTTGAATATAATTTAAAGATCGAAAATTTAAAATATTCTAAAAAGTTCATGCTACCACACAACTTAAGATTAATTCTTAGATTAACTGTAGTTTTTAATAAATTCCACTTTAATAATCGTGCTACATTTCATTTTTATTTTAGTAACGCCGGGTTAAGTTAAGGGTTGGACAAGTGCGCGCAAATATATTTGTTCAAACAACCTACTTTTCCAAGATTGGGCGCAAAATGTATTATAAGATGATACGTGATCTTTTTATTCATATTTAAAATGGGATTAAAACCATTATATATCGAAATGACGATAATTCGTCTTTTCTTACCCTCCTCATGTTCGGAATCCGGTTGGCCGTTAAATATGCTGTCGAGGCCGGGATGCGTCCATGGATTGTTCGCCAAAGCCCGCAAAGTGGTACACCTGGATGCAGCGGGATGTTGCACCAGCTGAGTTATACACCTCGCAAGCAGTACGTCGAGGTGTGTTTTGGAGGCTGGTGACAATTTCGGCCACTCCCCGCGCAATACAATTGTCAATGTATGTCTGCACAAAGAAGGACAATAGCATGAGTCGTAATATGAAAAAACGGGCAGCAGGACATGTTTGCGCGGACTTGTTTTCGTATTTGTTTTCCAACATTTTGCGCCCTACATCAACGGTGCCTATCACGAAGCTGAATGTTAAAATAAGAAGAGAGAAAGAGGTATCATTTTGAAAAATCAGAATTTCTGCATAGAGTTTAAGGGGATTGTAAGGCAAATGCAATATGTTAAGAATTACTTGAAAAAATAAGATTATTCTAAATTGCATTTTAAAAGTAATACAAAAAAATTAGAGTTGACCAAATCTGAATCAAAAGTTATTTCAATAAAAAGTAATATTTTTTAAATTTGTACTCTAATAGAAATATATGAAAATGTATTATAAAATAATGATGAAAATTTCAATTTTTTTATATAAGTATTTTATAAATTCAAAAATATTTATGTAAAGTTACATTGAGATGCAGACATTAATTGTTCAGTAAATAAATAAAATATTTATTTGTTATAAAAACTAATTGACGAATCTCAATGAAACTTTGCATAAGTCATTTTTAGTATTGAAAATATTTATATAAAAAAATTAGATTTTTATTATTTTTAAAATTTTTGTTTATAATAATAAAATTAATATCAAATAAAATAAATAATCTGTAAAAATGTGCTCAATAAAAATGTTATGAACACAACTTTCACATGTATGTAGTTTGTTTAAAGCATAAATATTATATACATTTGTTTTATGCCCTTACAATCCTCTAAACAAATTGATTAACTTTTCTTTTTCTCTTTCAACTCATTTTTAAACCAATAATATTTAATATTATATATGTTATATAATTATTAGGTGTTGGAATTAATTCGTAGCGTTTTTAATGAAAGAATGTTATTTATTTCACATGAGCATTAAAAAATACATTAATGAAAGTACTTCCCATCACTTGTAAAACGCTACGAATTAATTCCAACATCTAATAGATTTATATTTTAAGAAGAGAGTGTGTTGGATGAAAAGGAGAGATTAATTTAGATCCTGTTAATTCGCGATAATTTGTTGCTCCATCTTAGTATTAGCGATCATAAAATCATGAAAAACTCATTGGAAATAAAATTAGATTAAAAGTCCGGCTTCTTGATTACTTATTCACGTCTAATTCACTCTCAAGATTTAATTCATCCACCAACAACAATGCCGAACGGCTCGCTAATCAGACCTCCATTACGGAAAACTGGAAACTTCGCGAAGAATAATGTTTCTCGCGCATCCCTTTTTGGACCATCCTGTACCCGTAGGGTGCCTCGGTTGTATACCCGTCACGTTAACGTGAATTTGCGTCGCATTGCTATTCAAAATTCCGGGATCGTTTGTATGACGGTGCTACATACGTGCAGATTCATTACTCAGTGCAGTCTGTTTCTCTCTCCACTTCTCTATCTCTCTCATGCTTTTTCTCTCTCTCATCACGTTCATATGCCGTAGAACGACACTGTTACATCGAAACTCGTTTCACGCTACCTTTGTGTCGAAAAAGCTCCGGCCGGTAATATAAAAAAAGTCGACTGTGTACATGCTGTGCGTTAAATGGGTCAAATACGGATGGAGAGATCTCATAATGCAATAATAATGAACATAATTAAGTGGTATAAATATACTTGGTCCCGACATTATACATTCAATTATTTAAATACTTAAATAAGGTAATGATATAGTAATGTAAACTAAAAGAATATTTAAAAAATTCTCACTCACTCTGAACTCATTATTTCTAAAAGAAGCGTTTAAAAAATTACACGCGATAAAAATGTCGTGTATTTCCAGCTTACAAAAATACAAAAATAGACTATTGGTTTGTTGAGTGAGTTTAACTCTTATCATCTATTTTTCTAATTAAAATACAAACTTTTGTACAACTATTACGTTATTGAAAATTAAAAATCAAAGTAGAAATCACGTGACATTTTTTTAATGATTTAATTTGATTATAATTACAATACATTCATAATATCGATAATTTGACGTACAAAAATAGACTATTAATGCTTTAGACTTTAGACTATTGAAATGAATTCGGTTTATCAAGAAATGTAGATCATTATTACGATACATCTTTAATATCGGTATCTTTACAAAAATAGACTACTGATATTGTTGAATGAGTTCGACTTATCATCCTTTTTTCAATTAAAATATAAACATTTGCATAATTATTTCACATAAAAAATTTCATATTGAAAAAAGTCACAATATAGAGATCACACGGTATCTACCTTTTTCCAACAATGTTGCGACAATGAATAATCACAGTTATGCAACGGTGTATTCTCTCGCCCGTAGGTACGTGTCTTTGCGAAACAAGTTCCCCGTTAATCGAGGGTCGCATAATCGCGGATGCAACAACAACGATCGACGGACGACGTGTACCCACCTGTGAGCCCATTCTATGAGAGACTGGATGGCCTCAGGCGGTGCCACAGAAATATAATTGCCGACATGCTCCCAGGCTGCCAGAAGCGCATTCGCCTTGTCGACGTACTTCTTTTTGTTGTCACTCAGCGTCGCCTCGAACCCCTGCGAAGCGAAGAAGTCGTTGGCTCGATTAAGAGGAACAGGAAAATCGAAGAACGAAGGGTTGCTACAATAGGGAGGAACAGTAAACGTCAGTATCAATGCGAGATACGACGATTCATCCTGATGAATAGCATCGCGTTTTTCGTATTTGTACTGAACCCTTCGATATTCTCTAATTGTTGATTGTCTTGTTCAGTTAAAAGTATATTCCCTACCTCGTCTAATTACAAATCGTATTAATTTATCTGCAGATATTTGCTATTTGCGTTGGCGGTAAACAACTAATATTACCTTACCTTAAGTAACTCTAATTAATTAACTCAATGTGTTTGTCTGTTTCTATATCTTATGTATCTTTCAGCTTCCTATACCCATCTTCGCTTTCAGTCCGTCTATCTATCTTTCATTTCTACCCACACACATTTCCGCACATTTAATAAATTAGATTTGTAGAACTAAAATGTAAAATATATACACTCTTGCCCCTTTAAAGATTTATATTTGTTTTCACTGAAGGTATCGAAATACATTAAATACATTAATATTACATATTGCAGTACTAATGTTATTAATTTGACATTGAAGACAATATTTAACGTTGAGTTCTGAAATAAAATTAAAAAGCAGAGTATGTCCATAATTAATTGACATTGATAAATTGATTCATCGATCACATTGAGAGATCAAGAAGTGCAAGAGAAAATAAAGAAATATAAATCCAGAAAAGATAGACATGTGGAAAAGATCATCGACAGAGAAAGAAACTCAAAGTTTTTACTCGCAAAGAAAGAACGAAATACTGAAAGCCATGACCTGGTAAAACGTTCCTTGAAGAACAATATTTTTTAACGCTCGATACATCAGCATACTCGACAATTTTACATCGGCGATATGACATGTATTGCGTAAAAAAATACGTTATTGTCGCGTGTGGAAATAGCTTTTCGATTATGCAATTTCTTGGAACACGCTGCTTTCGTGAGAAGAAGATTATCTTTATTGCAAAGTAATATAAGTTTGAAATTAAAATGCATAGCTACATAATAAAAATTTATAGATATTAAAGCGACACAAAAAAAAGAAAAAAGAGAGAAGAAAGAAGAATTTTAATAAATCTGAATGCTGCAAAAGGACAATTATTATAAAAATTATCTAAAAGAAGAATACGATTCTCAGATATACAGAATTAAGCTTCTTCAATACTTGAATAGCGGAAGGGTTGTAAAGGAGCTTAACTATGCCATACGTTCCCAAGAACGTTCTGTAAGAACCGACAACGTCGGTTTCGAGAATCGAAGGAGTTTCCATTTTGAATGGGTTAAAAGCGACCCTACTGCATCTGTGCGCTTGTTTCTTTCAGTAGAAAGCGCGGCCGCACATAACAAGCGTAATGACATTTATCCAGGGGACTTTGAAGCGACATTCCCTTGGCAAACAATGTTTACCAAGGACCACGTAGTTCCGCGGAGGATTGATAACGCGGTTAAAGCTGTGGGGTTATTCGGGAATCGTATTATTCAAAGCAATTACCTGCGCGCGCTAAGGTTCGTGCAAGATGAAAAAAGGTGAACCGAGTCACAAAATAAAACTCATTTCCCTCATCGAGGACATGGTGGAAGTACTTCCACCATGCATCGAGGATTTTACATGAGAATCGATTCGTATATTCACATATTTCCCTTCAGGATTTTCCGCTGATCACAGTTTTCGAAAGAAAAAGCCACTTCCTTCATTACAAACATTTATCACAACAAATAATTATATATAATAATAAAAATAGTGTAATAAAATATAATAAGAAATTCTTTCATTATTATTTGTTCGATAAATATATTATATAAAATTTGATATTTAATATTTTACTTTTATACGAAAATTAAAATATTCGTAAAAGCTTCGTTAATTTCAATTATAATTTTATTATTATAATTAATAAGTAATGCTACAGAAGACTTCAAGCATCGTTATCGAGACGATTATTTTATCGATAAGATATTTTGGGACCGCAATATTTTATGCAGGATAAAAACTTCGATATACCTACACTCAAAAAAGTGATCTTGCAAACGAAAATTATCTAAGTACGAAAAATAGATAAATTTTTAACAAGTACTGCGATATTGGATATGTATTGTATCTAATCACATAGATGACAGAGGTAGAATTTAGTTTTTTGTTATAAATTCTATGCGTAAGAAAAGATTAGCTGCAACAAATTAAAGTAATAGTAAAATATGGCATAGTATTTTTAATTGGCTGCAACAGCCAATTTTTGATTGCAGCAAATTTTTGTTTGCGTTATCCTATCCGCAATATCAGTATAAGATTTCAATAGGCTAACGTAACTAAAAATTGGCTGCTGCAATCAATTAAAACTGCTGTGCCATATTCAGCTAATCTTTTCTTTCAGTGTATAATACATAATTTTCTATCTGATACAAAAAACAGCTATAATTCTAGCTGGAGCAGCAAAATATTGTTTGTGAAATATATAGCGTGAAACGCATCAAAAAGACGATTTGTGTCAATTCGGTGCACTACCGTAAACATGTTAGATCGGATGGGATTCAGCATAAAACCTCAAATATACCTGGAGATTGGAACGAATTTGACATGGCAAATTCGTCGAGTAAATGTCACCTCTTGATTTCCATTGGTTCTTTTTGTTAATCGCAGTTCGATGCATCTCGATTCACTAACGTTTCGTCGTGTACAGGATATGCACAAAAAAGCGCAGCTACAAACGCTTTTTAGAAATATATTTTGACCGCCACTAAAAATTAAAGAAAAAGATGAAAAACGTTAACGATGATCTAAAAACGTTTCCATTTTGATAAAATTTCTCGCACAGTTTATGACTTTTCGTGATTACACTGAGAGAAAAATGTCGAAATATTGCGAAACAAATGTTACTTACGAAATTTGATTGCAATGAGGAAATATACATTTCTGTGAAATATATCTTATTTCTGTGAAATATATTTCATTTCTGTAAAATATATCTCATTAATTGCAAAAAAAAAAATAAAATTGATGACTTGTTTGCTAGGAATAAAATTTTATTTGATCTGTACTTAAATAAATATTTATTTCAGTGAAATAAATAAATTCATTACAAATATATTTTTAAGCATCTTTTTCTCAGTGCAGCTTTGTAAAAATAATAAACAATATTTAACTAAAAATAAATGAATAAACTAACTATAACCTGTAAATAATATCGATGATAGTAATAATAACGATAGTAGCAGAATTCCTCTTGTTTTGTCAATTATTAACTAAAAGATATCGAGACTTATGTTACTTCCGCACACTCGTAACGTTACCATCAAGAACATGGAAAACGTTTTTCCTTTGTTCGCAAACATTTCTCTTCACATATTTGAAAGGAGTATTTCCTCCGTCAAGAGACGGAGAAAATATAGAAGTTCTTATCTATCTCGGCAAAGTCTTTATGTCACATAATATTATTCTGTTTGCTATCTTCTGACATATTTCGTTCGTGCGCATTTATCGTGTCAAAAGATAAAGATTGCCAAAAGCAATAACGATATCAAAGATGAGAATTGAAGGATTCGATGTAACGAAGGGTTCAGTGTAATAGATGTATTGTTAAATTCATAACGTCAAATTATATTCATTTTGACTTCTTTTTAATCATTTAATAGGTCGCTTTTATTTAATATGTCGTTAATTTAACTAAAACAACTTGAGTTAATTATAAATAATTTAATTCAAATATTATTTAATTCAAATTTAGTTTATTATTATTAAGTTTATTATTATTAGGCATATGTTAATATGAACGTTGTTGTACTTTGAAACTAACTACAGAAAAGGATTAATTTACATTTTAATACATTTTGATATGGAAGTTAAAAGTAACAAAATATCATTTAACTCAAGGAGTTGCCATTATTCCTTTAATAATATCTAACAATGAACCGTTCGAGTCTTCAGAGCATAAAAACTCAAGCTAAATTAATTTCCACTCGACTATATTATTAAGAGAGATTGATTTAAGAGAGGTTGATTAAGAAAGATTGATTTATCTATGTTTTTCATTTTGTAATTTATATTAATAAATAAGACATACCTTTACCGCCAAAATATATTCTTGTCCCTTGGAGCTCGTAAACGAACCACTGTGCGCCGCTGGAACCACCGACGATTGAAGCTGTAAAAATAAAACAATGATAATATTAAAAAATATTCAGAAATGTTGGCACTATCATACTTTCTTACGCTAAAATTAAACTTCAAGCGTTTTTAGACCTAACACCGGATGCGGCACTAAAGGAATACAAATTAGCATTCGCGAAAGTATCGGTTTCAGGAAGGGATAGGTATTTTTAAACTTAGTTGCAGTGTGACTCGTCCTAGAATCGTTCCGCATGCAATGTAATCGGTCACGTTCGCTCGCGTATTACACGAACGATATCAGAGAGCTAGCAGCTGGCATTTAATGTTGCGAACGCGTTGCGAATGCAATTTGGTGCAAAATCGGGGAAGAAAAAAACCGAAGGGAAAGATGTCATTCTCGCAGGGCGCACGCCCTGAGGAATTACCAGCGACGGCATTCCCGGCCGACGCGACGTATCCAAGAACATACTCGACACGTCGCCCACAAATTTCCCGCGAATGCGCCCGATGTATCGTGCATCCGGAATACCGAGGGGTGTGCGGCGAGATTCTCGGAGTGCGACGTGGGAGGGCCGCGTCTTTGCACCCGCGATCGGCGAAAAACCGCGAGAGACGTGGGGATAAACACAGTGTGAGACCCGAGACACGATGGCGCTCCTTTAACCCGCCTACGCGCGGATCTCCGACATAAAGAGAGGGAAGAATCCGGAGCATTTCATCATAATGGATCACGAGACTCGTCCATACCTCACTATGCAGTATAAAACTGCAGAAGAAACTCAATTCTCCGATTTTAAAAAATAGAAATGTTACACTGAAAGAGAAAAGGATTGGTTGCTGCAGCAAATTAGATGGTAAAATATGACATAGTATTTTTAATTGGCTGCTGCAATTAAAAATTGGCTGCTGCAGCCAATTAAAAATGCTATGCCATATTTTACCATCTAATTTACTGCAGCAGCCAATTTTTTTTTCAGCGTACGGATAAAATAAATTTGTTATTAAATTAATCAGTGCATTCTTTTTAGAACGAAAAATATTTAGGATGAGAAGAATGTAAATGTATTCATAGAATAAAAATCTCGAAAATTTTTAAAATTTAAAAACGCTCTCGCGTTTCATATATGATTTTTTAATTATTATACAGCACCTTCATGGAAATAAGCATGTGCGAGCTCGATATGCCTGTGCAACAAGTTTTCGTAAATCTTTAAAGGCTGCGAGCACGCGAGATTATTATAGCAAAACGCTGCAACGTGATGTCCTACCTGTGCAATACGACAACGGCTACGTCACAAATCAATTGTAATGTTGGCTTTTATTATGAAATACGGGTCAATAAGTTCTCCCGAGGCAATTTCCTTCTGTGTGCTCGCACATGTATGAGCCATACGACCGCAACATTTATCCTGTGCTGAATGTAATCAGTGCGGAACGTCACAGTTGCAGTTTCGGCGCTTTTTTTATTTTTTTATTTTTTTTATATCGAACACTTCGTCAAATGATCTAATATAACGGATATATACACTAAAATAAAAGTGTTTGGTATTTATGACTATTTGCATGATAAAGTAGTTATGATAAGAAGCTCCATTTTTATTATTGCTACACGTTAGTGATATTAACTGTACATGTGTAACATAACAATAATAACGAGCTTCTAATCATAATTACTTTATCATGCAATTATAGTCACAAATATCAATTCTTTTAAACATGAAAAAATATTTACTGTAAATTATGATAATTTCAAATATAATCGCAATTATATAATAAATATAATTTTTTTGAATTAATTTACTATTTATGGTAATAATAATTAAAAAAGATATATTAAGAAAAATTAAAGATTCCCAAACAACATGTACATGATTATTATTAATAATATTATATTTGCATTAAATATAATTTAATATAATTAATATTATATTAAAACAATTATAAATATATAGTTGTCTCAAAAAAAGAAACAACTATTTTTTAGTTAAATTACAGTAGTTATATTTTTCCTCTCAGTATACCATATCAAATATATAGCGATATAATATCGTTCAAATTATTTAATTTCATCGTGAAAATAAATTTAAAAAAAAACTATTTTTAAAAACTGCGTTTTGTTGGTCTAAAATATTCACGATATTTATAGGATACCTCGAGTTTTTAGCATCTTTGTTATTTTAATAGCATTTCTCTTTTGTTGGCAGTTTTACTTCTCACCAAACATAATTCCTCTCTTACAATGCTGCAACTTTTCGGATACACATTTTTATACACAGCTCCAATTTTATTCTGGCTTATTCAATTTTTTGCAAACTTTTTTCTCGTGATCATTTTAGTTTTTAATCCGTTCCATTGCGCGCGTTTTCGCGATGTGTGAGTAAGTTCGCTCGCAATCCGCTTAGCGTTATCATGTGACAAAAGCGCCGGAAATATCGAGCGCGACCCAGGCTTAATTTCGCGGCATTTTATCAAAATCGATTTATCCGTCGGGCTCGGACCGATCTCATTCGCGAATCTATGGATTGATTCGACGGCACGACCAACTTTCCGGAGAATTACGAATCTAGGTCAAATGGATCCATCGCGTAATAACTTTTGAGGTTGACATTGAGGCAGCGCGAAATTCCTCGAGGCTTTCATCCGTTTGAACGATAGTACGAAAAATGGAATGCTTGCGTCTGTCATATAGACTATTATAGATAGATCTGATAGTTCACAGAGCATTATTATTATTATTGTATTGTTATTATTAACAATTTAATTTAAGCTTTACTTGCTAAATTATTATTTAATATTAAAAATAGAAAAAGCGCAAATATGTGGGATTACAATTTAATTAAAAGTTGAAGTATTAAAAAGATATAATCCTCTCGTGCTGTCAATTTTTTTTTCATTTTACATTGTGAAAAGTTTATCAGAACTTTACTGTGTGCCCCTCATATCTCTGCCATTTTAATTTTATATTTTCATGGAACATTCATTATACGACGCACAGAAGAAAATAGCAGGTCAATCAAATGTAATCCAGATGGCAATAAAAATTGCCAGGAGCAGGTGCGAGGACTTACGATTTCTTTTCCAAGCACGCACGCTGCCCGATCGTTAGACTGGAGCTTTATTCGAAAGCACAACTCGCAAGCTTGGTTACTTACACAGAAAGTCCCCCGACCTCTTCCGCCATCGCCGCGTAACTTTGCCCATTTGCAACTTTCGTGTTGCGCCCTCCCCCCCGCAAACCACCCTTCTCTGCCCGTGGAGAGGACTTCGTTTCCCCCGATTTCGTTTTCTTTCCGACGAAAATGGTTTTACGTTCTCACATAACAAATCCCGCAGACGGCGCGGAAGAGAAACCCCATTAATATTCCTTTTTTCTCACTCGTAATTTCCGTTTCCGTGATCCCGAGGTGGACAAACGTTAGGATAGCGTCTCTGCTTTTCTGCAAAGTGCTATTTCACGAGACGTGAGGAAACAAGCTTATGAAGAAGGGATGATATAGAATAGCAAGATGTTCTTCTCAAAAGAGATTTAAAGTTCAGTTTTCTTAAACCAGACAATGCATACATAGTCAGATTAATTCTAAAGTTAAAATGTAGATATTTATATTCTTCAAAAATAAAGATATAAATAATAATTGTAAACTATAATATTAAGTACTTGATTATTTAAAATTGAATTCAGATTAAAATTTAATCTTTTTATGTCAAGACAAAATACATGACGAACTAACTAAAGAAAGTTAATTGGAAACTTCTGCTATTTATTGATATATTTAATCTTTAACCTATAGTCACGGTTCAATCTTTTTATTGCATAAATTTATTCCATGCATATCTTGAAACCTTATTTGATCTTCTTGAAGAATATTTATTCTGAATAAAAAAATCTGTTCTATTTCAAATAACAGTTTCAGAGCGTTGCTATTCACGCAAGATCAAATCGACGATACAATAGAAACAATTAAACTTCCTGTTATAGCAGTTTCTCGATCGATTTTGGATTAAACGAATATTATTGTTTACCAAAATACCATAGATGTCCAAACATGTAACAAACAAATATTTGAATAAAAATTATAACTATGAAATTTCAATAAAATAAATGCTTTACATCGAGGGCTTCCCGTAAAATTCATTAGCATTAATGGAATTGTTGTTTCGTATGATTGCAAGTGGTTATTAATTTGCTATGTATTCAGTGCGTCATTCAATATGCAGTGAATACGTAAATCGTTCAATACGTGATAGCAAAGAGAATCGCGTCAGAATCCAATTATATTCTTCCCGTCTTTTTTAATGATTGCTTTCTGTAGAATGTATTACAGTATTATTATATTGTAGAATTTAACAAGCTATTAAAAATACACGTCAAATCATTTATGTATAAGACCGAATAAAGAGCGACTAGTTCTTACATACATTTTAATCACGTCGTAATTATAATTGGATTTTGAAAGTATTTATAATTTAATTCTTTGAAATGTACTTCCAAATATACAGTCTCAGAATGATCGGCAAATATTTCGTGCGCAGAAAGGACTTACTATGTGTAAGTCCTCTACCTCGAAAGTTCTCTACCTATTTTGCAATTTTCGCAATAGTTAACGAGATATTAATTGCTAAATATCGCCGAATATTGGTTTTCAATAATTTTTTACCCTGGTATTATCAACTTTACAGAAAAACAGCAAGAGACAAAAATTGTTTACTTTTTTCTCATAAAATTCTAAGAATTTTTTATCAACTTTTTACTGCATTTTCTTGTTTAAACTATTTTTACTAACATGAGAAAATGCGGTATTAAAAAATTCTGAAAAAATTCTCAGAACTCTATGAGAAGAGAATAAACAATTTTTGTCTCTGCTATTTTTCTGTAAAGTTGATAGTACCAGGGTAAAAAAATATTGAAAACCAATATTCGGCGATATTTAGCAATTAACATATTGTTTTTTACGAAAATTACAAAATGGTAGACTTTTCGACTCAATAATAGTCCGCTCTACATACACACAAAATACGTTTGACGTTCATTCTGGGATATCCTATATATATGTATGTGTATACAGATTTTTATATTCATAAACGTTTTCATATACTTTTATATAATCGGCCACGACATTTTGTTTTTAGTATAAAATATAATATTAAATATATTAATATAAATATACTATATAAATTTATTGTAAATGTTTTACTCTCAAGAATTTACTATTTAGAAATACTATTAATAAATACAAAAGAAAATATTTTATTTCTTCTTTAGCTGTCGAATATCTTGATTTCTAAAACTAGTTTTCTATAAACTTTATCCGCTTAAAGTGGACAGAATAGTTCTAACTTAAAAAGTAGAGAGAAAAAGAAATTTCTTTTATATATTGGAAATAAAAATAAATCTCGCAGCAACATAAAATGCAGGTCGTATCGGTTTTCTAATTTGGCGCAGCATCCGCTCGTGAAGCCGACAATCGATATATATATGTACAATTATTAATAAGAAATTACTATTTTGAGATACATTAATTATATTTGGAAAATTCTGATGTCTGCTGTTGAAGGAACGGCGCGTGTCGCCGACGCATTTTGCGATCTCATTCTGATAATCGACAGCCGATACGTCACGAGGGATATCTGATATCAACCAATATCTCGCAAGGAAATAATGCAGGATCCATTAAAAAGACGAAATAGACAACCGCTGAATCGTTCAAGAATACCGTGCCGCAAAGCACAGTATGATATGGATTATTAAATACAATAATATATCTATAATAATATATCCAAAGGTATATTATATTTGCGAGGTTAAAATTATAATTTAATTATCTGAGAGTTAATGAGCTTTCTAATTTTCTCTCCCAATTGTACATCGAAAACAACAATTATTATCTAGCCGACTGGTTAAGTTCTGTAAAATTGATTTGATTCCAAGCATAAAAACCAGTATAAATCAACGCTAAATTTAAAACGCGAATAATTAACACTACATGACGCATCGCTTTTAATGCTTATCAAAAATTTCTGTGGATTAAAATTCGAATTAATATTTAACAATAAGTTCGTCTATCGCTTGGAAAGATAATCTGATAAGTATAAAGTATTTGTATAACAAGGGTATAAATGAAGCAATATTTTAATGAGAGAGTGTAAGAGAGAGAGAGAGAGAGAGAGAGAGAAGAGAAGAGAATTTAATAATCTCTCCCCTATAAAATATTTATTTGCGATAACTGTATGTAGGTATTTATATAACAGACAATACAAATAATCATAAGGCTATTAATTATGTTATTGGAACATTCCAATGTTCAAATTTATTCCTGCCTGCAGTATATAAATAAAAATAAAGTAAAAACTTTTCGCTTTAGTCTATTTCAGAGATATAACATATTTGAATGATTAAATTATATCTAACGGAATTCTGACCTCTACAGTGAATTGAAAAGTGAATTAATGTTTCAACAATAGAAAGGCTGCCACAACTGAGCACAATAGGAAACAGAGGGCCTCTTACTAAACTTCTCGACAAATCTTCAAATGCATGCTTGAAGAAAAGAAATCATTGCTTCTCTTGCAAAAGTCATCGTGCAAAATGTAATATTTTCATTGACGTAAACATCTTCCTTAGAATCTGACGTTGTTTATTTTATTCTATCCTTGAATTTTAGAAAATACAACACATGGAGATAAGGAACAAATAAAATATCAAGGCGTTTTCCCTTGTCTCGTTTTGGAAAACGATCGTACACGGAGAATGGTACGAAAGCAATGCAGCGATCACGTAATTCTTTGGGAAATTGCCAAGTCAAGTATAACGTTCAACGGAAAAAAGTAGATTCGACAGACCGACGAAGACCGGTATGCGGGACATTCGATGAATTTATACGCAATATTCATTGATTGCTCTGTTCGCAATATACTCTGCCTGTCTTCCGACAGTAATTTACGACTTCTCAGTATAAAACTGAAATAAAACTAAAGCTGTGTTGTTCTCCTCTAAAATATTAGAATATTTTTAATATGTCATATCCATAGAAAATACTTCCGAATACAATGTTGTTACTTTTTATCTATCATAAAATAGAATTAATACAAAGCCGATTATATTTATTGCCATCAGAAATATTTTACTCTTAAATATGGAAAATTCTTAAATCTAGAATAAAATTAAACAGTGTCGTGACTTATTTCGAGCTTATAATTAGAATAACTTTAAATTAATACAAATAACATAAGAATATAAATACTATATAATATTATAAACGTTTCGGTTTACAAAGCCTTCTTCAGTGTTAAAACGCAGAAATACAATATTAAATTAACAAACTAAATAAATAACAAATACAATGAAAAATTTGTTTTAAATCATCAGTGGTAAAGTATCAATATATAAAGAAATCGAACATCAAAATGTGTTAAGACAGATTACAATAAGATAAGAAGATTAAAATACTTCGATCAACAGGAGATTACATGGTGTCCTTCGATAAAATAATTTTGCTAAATTCCTCGGTTGAAATCGAGAATCCAGTTTGTCGCAAACTTGTATTAAACGATTTGAGAATGCATTTGTTATGAATATTTTATAATATTTTGTAGAATGCAAGAACATGTATTAAAGTAATATAATTAATGTGAATGAGTATAGGATCAAAATAATTCACGTTAATTTATATAAAATATACTGCAATTAAAACTCTCAAACAGAGATCTGGTCAAGTACGTTAAAATTAGAAGTTGATTGTTTTTCGTTTAAAAATTGACTGATGTAGGTTAAATAAAAGTAAGTCAATAAAATCAAATATAAAAACAAGTTCAAAACTGTGATAATTTATGTTCACGTATATCGTCAAATATATTAAAATAAGAGGTGTCCAATAATTCAGTATCTTTTATTAAATTTAAACCGTTTTTTTTGTTCTTATATATCATTTCAGAAATATTTTTTTGCGATAATTTTTTTCAAAATCAAGAACTAACATTTTCCCAATTATTGCAATATATTTATTTCCCAATAAAATTATGATTGGTGATATGTTTCGAGATTACTGAGTGTTTGGACTGGTCTAATTTTATATTATTATGATGTTCTTTAATCCTTGTCTGTAATTGTCTCTTTGTTTGGCCAATGTAAGAAGCATCACAGTTATTATAATTTATATATAACGTTATTATTTCTATTATGTTGATTTTTGTCTTTACGAACGTTGATAAATTTATTAAGCTTGTTTAAACACCTATAGCCTATATTTTTTAGAAAATATATGAGCATTTTCACTCTAATTCTAGAATAAAATAATCTTGGATATCGATTTCAAATACTGAACGATAATAGCAAATTTTAATAAAGTTGTTTGAATAGTTCTAAATAAATATTTACTAAATGTAAACATGTACTTATTTGATACAAAAACTATTAATTTGATTTGACTATCATTTTTTTGTTAAATAAATATTTATTTATTGTAAATAAATGGTTACTTGGTTGACTATTGAAAAGAAAAATGTATTAAGATTTAATGATTTTCTTTTCAGATTTTAAAGATTTATAAAACGTAAGAATATATAAACTGAAATATATATTATTATTTATCTCAAGATAATCAAGATTCACAATAAGTCAATCTTATTTAATTCGAAGAAGGAAAATAAAAATTATCGATTTAATCTTATTATTTTATTTTTATACTAAATAAGATTGCGATAAGAATATTTTTTATCTCGTTATCAGAAGTCCTTCCTGAGAGGACAATTTCATGAATTTTATGTATTCCAAACGAATCCATTCCGAAAGTTATTAAACGTGAATTGATAGCCCTTCCGGCTTTTCCATGTCAGAAACCGTGACAAAAAGTAATAGCAGCTACGAAGACCGAATATGAATTCCAATGTGCGTTCTTAGCAAGGATCTTTGGTCATGCGAGGATACTTGGAGGGGAATAAGATCGATTTTTTCGTTGGTACAGCAAGGATAAAATCGCTGACGAAGATGATCGGATAGTCCAAAAGGGGTCTTCCCCTTCCTAGTTGCTTACGTTTGTGTCACGGCCGTAATGGCCACGAGGTCATCGACCGACCCTTTTGCGATTCCTGCTATTACAGCAGGTACAAGTCTAGTAGCATCAATGAGCCCTTACTTTCACTACCTACATCGTGTTAAATTATATTCAAGGCTTACTTGCTTTTCTTATCAACAATGATAAAATTAAGAAGATAGCACAAATAATAATTTTATATTATTAGAAAATTATTCAAAATTATCTCAAAATATATGAGATATTTATTAGCGTTAAAAGAGAGTATAATAATTTATTTATATAAATACAATATTATCCAATATTTATTTTTTAAAAGATTTTTACAATTGATTAATTTCCCTTCGATGTTAAAGCTTCCGGCTAAATTTTTACAGCAATTATTATTATTATTATAAATGCAAATTGCGTATTTTCTTGTATCGTTTAGTATTGTCGCCGTAAGCGTTTAATATCATTGTAGTCGTGCTCGCGTCGATAAAATCAAAAGACTTGAACTATATTGCACGTCGAGTTACACAAACAGATAAATCTTAATTCCGGGGAAATAGAACGGTAAAATACCACGCTGTTTTCCCGCGATCCCCTTGATCGGCATTTTTTCAAATCGACAAAATGAAACGCGCGGACGGGACGGGAACGTAAACCCCACGGCGTTTATTGCACGAACGTTTATACCTCTCTCTATATCTCTCAGAACCAATGTGTGTAAAAATGGACCGACCAAGCGCTGGATTATTCGCGTGGAATTCCGCGGTTGTATACGTCCAAAGCTTTGAGCTTTGAAATTCCTTTCTGCCGATACTGACAGCCAATTAGCGCGATGACGCGGGCGTGCGCGTGCGAGCACTCTCCTCCTCTTCATCGCTCTTATATCTGCACGCGAAATCGGAAGCAAAGAGGATTAAGCTCACCACACGCTCTTCTCCTTCTCGATTGCCAGGTTCAAAGTTCATGATTCTGTGTCGATGCGAGTACTGTAAAATAAGGTTAAATTGCACTGCCATAAAAGTGGTAGCAGACGACGACACGTTTCAATGCTGCGCGAATATCAAATTTATATTTGCTTAAAGTTATTGGAAAAAAAAAAAGAAAATATTTTAGTTACGTAATAGTTGTATGTCTCAGTACAAACTTTAAAACTTAAACGATAAAAATATCTAGAAAATTGCTGAAGATATAACGTAGTATGTATGACACAGACGATTGCTCTCAACATCGAGAAAATTCAAGTTTTTAATCGAGATTTCTCGATATTGTGACATTCCATACTGATAACTCACGAACGAGAACTGCTACGATCGCGAAGTTATGCGATGTAATGGAAGAAAAAAAAAACTAGGTCTCTCGATTTTTAAACATCATTTCACCAGTACGAAAAGGATGCAATTGTCAAATAAAGAACGATTAAGAAGAAGAAAATTCAAATGGTTTTGCTTCGAAAAATATAAGGATTTTTGTTCAAAGGACAAAAAAATTTTGCCGAAAATAAATTGGAATTAAAAAAAGCAATGCTTTTGTTGGAAGACAAAATACGAAAGGAGATAAAGTGTGAAAAATTTACTACCAATATATGAATCCCTTAGTTAATAAGTGACATAAGTTCAAAATTAGAAAAAATGCGTTTGTTATAGAAGTAGAAAGTATTAAGAATGTTTGTTTTATCTATATTAATTTAATTTATTTTTATTTTGTTTTTATGTTCATAAAAAATAAAAATCAATTTTGTATCATAAAGTGACCATAAAAAAAGCTGGACTTAAGTCACTATTCCAGATATTTTTACGATAACTTTATGATGTAAAATTGATTTTTATTTTTTATGAATATAAAAACGAAATAGAAATTAATTAAATTGATAGATAAGACAAACGTTCTTAATACTTTCTATTTCTATAACAAACGCATTTTTCCTAATTTTGGACTTATGCTACTTATCAATTAAGAGACTCATATAGTCTGCAGGTAAAGACAAATGATGTGTGTGTGTGTGTGTGTGTGTGTGTGTGTGTGTGTATGGTCTAGATATTTTTATCATTTAAGTTTTAAAGCACTGAGTGCAGATGAATGTAAATTAGTTTACATATTTTCAATGTTAATAAATAATTTAACCATTTTAATTACATATTTTTTGTTACGATAATCTCACAACGTTAAAAGGATTATTTAAAATTATTTATTAATACTGAAAATAAGTAAACTAATTTACATTCAATTGTACCAATGTTACGTTAATTCTCTCAACGAAAAACGTTATAAGTTGATAACAATTCAACAAAAAATATGTTCGTTTATTATAAATCGAGATATGGGTATTTCGTATATCGCAATCGCTTAAATAAAGTATAACAGAAAGAAGAATAAAAAAAAATAAAAACATTAATCTGTAGAAGATATCGATTTAAGATTTAGGTACCACAGAGAGTTAGGGAATTTACGATGTTGGTATAATAAAAAGCATTTTAGGAATGTATATATATTTTGTCTAGTGCATATACGCACATGGATTCGTTTGGTTGACGTGGATGTCAAATATCGGTTGGAACGACAGTAGAAGTGGCCGATACACTAACGTGGACGATACTTTATTTCCAGAATGAGAACAGTTTACGGTCCGTCCAACTCGAATCTGAATAGCGTACTATGCGAAGCAGCCAGATCGATTCTTTCGCCTGAAAAGTTAGTCTTTTATTCCAAAAGAATAACAACGGTCTCTCTCTCGATCTCGGCTTCTCCCCACGCGCCGAACGTCGAGGCGCCTGTATTGGATATCCGCGTCTTACAAAGTACTTGGCTCATCCGAGAAAAGAAAAATATTTTCCACCACATGCGCAGCCGCCATCGTAATCTCACGTCAAGGTGATGTCGGAAAACTAAACACGTATTCCCAGCGTTCGTATATATTTACTTTTTTCCTCTTTTATTATTTATTACGCCTTTGCCCTGCCGCCGTAATATAGTTTCATATACCTTTACATACAGCAGGGCAGTGACATACAAGTGCAATCCTAATTATTAATATATGTATGCAAATGAATGTTAAAACCAAAAAGTAAATTTTAAACGTGCAATTAATTTCATGTATAATTAATTAATATTAACAGATAGGAATGAATAAATCAGGAATAATAAGAGACTATAAATTTAGACACGTGGTTAAAATTGATATGAATTTATATCAAATAATTTGTAACATGTTGTTTGCCTCTCTGGACGAAATTCATTTACATTCATATTTGTAAAATGAAAGTTTAATATATATTTTGTATAATATAATGTTCTAAATTCAGAAGGGGAGATTTTGTTGTAAAACTATCAAATGCTTACTTTGCATGATTTTCAAAGTTTGCAAACAATTCAACGATTGAAAAAATTCAGTCGAACGAGATACGAATTTGTTAAAGATTGCTAAAAAGAAAGTTGAATGACTTTGTAAAATTAAAACGTCCTTTTCCAGCGAAAAAAAAAACTGTCTCGTGCGAATAAAAACTCTTTATCTATTAATGTCAACTTCTATTAAATTCAGTTTGCTATATAAATGGGATTATTCGTGTCGGATTATGCTGTGAAATAAAATTTCTTGCTGCATCCTTTTTAGTCTTGTCAAATATCAACTGCTAACTCTCCTCACATCTTCTGTTCGTTCCATCGCCATTTCTCTCCGTCTGCGGTGCCTCGCGTAAGATTAATCGGCGCTACTTCTTATTGGTTGCTTCTGCTTATTCGTGACGAACGGCAATTATTCTCTCTTCAACGTCTCACGGCAGAACTAAACCTGAGTCTCGCACATACGAGTCTATCGATTTCGAAGTACAGTGCGCGGAGTTTTGTTTTAAATGGTGGAATCATTATCTTCTGAAAAAAATATGCAAATGAAATCGCCCATTCGATTACTCATTTGCGAGGAATATTCCAATTTTTTATAAAGTTCGTTTGCTTCTCTTCTCTATTCAGCGAATCGAGAAAAAAATAATTTATAAAAATGGAAACTAAAGCTGCAATCGCTCATGTTTGTTCGATATAATTAATGAATTATTATAGTATCGTTGAGTTCAATTTAAAGAGTTTTTTTTTTTAATCGATTGAGTGAGGAATAAAATACTCTTATGTAAAGAATATTGCAAAAAATATGTAATTTATTTTTGAATAGATGATAAGAAATAATCAATTTTATCGTCCCGAAGAGATATATATATTTTCAACTTTAGTCATCATGAAGTCAATTTGACATCATATGATTAATTAAAAGTTAAGTTTCAAAAGTTAAGTTTCTGAAAATAGCAAATATGGTCTCGAAATTTGCTTCTAAAAATATAGATGTTGGCTTTCAACTCGCAAGACTGAAAACGCCAATATTAAACAGAAACGCGACAAGATGCGATCGTTTGAAGCTTAACAGGGCAGAAGCAAGGGAAGTTTATCTTCGTTCCTGACTTGAAAGCAAACGTCGGCAGCGAGTAACTAGATCCGCCAGAGCGACGTGTTATCACTTCGCGCTTAGATTCGCTATCGCGCCAATTTGCACGTGAATACTTTCTCGCACGTTAGTCTCACGAATTATTCGCTCTTTCCGTTAAAATTTCCTGAAATTCGCTTCTCGCAATTCCAGTTTTGTATGACTAATGTTACCTAAGAGATATATCAGATAACGCGAAAAAATGGAGTACCATAAGAAAACTAGAACAAATTAAAAACGGATGAAAAATAAAAAAAAAGATTAAAGAATATAAATTATTAATGTGTTACTTCTCGTTTTTCACGTTTTTCATCTTATATTTTATCTTAATTCAATATTATTAAATACGTCATTAATGAATAACAGATTCACAGTAGAATATTCATTTACGCGAAAACAACATTTTGCTAAAATATCTAAAAATTTAATTAGATACAGATCTGAAAATAATTTTAGTTAGACTATCAAAATAATTTTACTGGACTATCAAAATAATTATGTAGAACGCTAAAGCTAGTTGCTAAAATATCAAACTGTTTGCAGCATTGATCATTAAGTTTAAGCATCTTATATATATAATTATTTCGATAATTCAAAAAAAAATTTTTTATATCTGTATCTGTTTATATTTTTCATGTATACACTTTAACTAATGAGATTTATAGTTCTATTTAAAAGATGGAAAATCATTACAATTGTGTCAGTAATCTTATTTAGAAAAGATACGATCGATATTCATACAAAAGCTATCTATAAAGCACATTTATTTTGAGATACTATATATATATATATATATATATATATATATGAGATGAGGCGAATTGGGGTTGACACTTTTTTTTAGGATGGCGAGATTATCTTCGATGTATTCCTTGTAACTGCGTACGCATACACGTGCATCGGTTATCTCAAGGCAGCCAGATCACTCCACATGGGTAATGTTGCGTTCAAAAAAAGAAGGCAACGTCTAAGTAACCGGGCATGTCACTGAAAAGAAAGATTGGCTGAATATGGCATAGCATTTAAAAATGGTGCTGCAACCAAAAATTAATTGCTGCAGCCAATTAAAAATGCTATGCCATATTTTACCATCTAAATTGTTTCAGCAGCCAATCTTTTGTTTTAGTATACTTATGTCAGGAATTAGAAGTATTTACACGAAACTTTGTTTATATTATTTGTTTATATTATTAATCTCAAATGCTTTTTTAAATATAGTATTATAATTTAATTGTAATCTTTAAATACAATTAGACAATAATATTGTATAATAAAAACAGCATTTTTAAGATTAAACATACATGAGTAAAAAAGGCCATTCGATCAAGGCGATTCTTCGTACTCAATCACATTTCTTTTGTGAATTTATACAATTTTCAGTTTTGAGATTAATAATGAATTTCGTGTATAAGTATCTGAACATGTCCGGTCACTGGGACATTTATCTTAATGGGAAAAGGAAGTCCAACCCCCAACCAATATGTGCGGGGCTTCAAGCGTCACTCTATCATCTATCCTATCAAATGAAAAATTTCCCCTCGTTGCATTAGTATACTTTAGGCAGCCACGATACTTTTGCACGTGCACCGTACTCTACGCTCCGTATTACGCGTAAATTTTCGCGTGACCGCGCACATGAATGGCCGCATCATCCGCGGCGACTTTCGCGCCGGGCTGTTATCCAACGCGCGAAAGCAAATACCCTTGCAAATACGCGCTTGCAAGGGTGCAAAGGGTCCAGGGTGCCCGAGCACTCGATAAAAAGGCACGTGTCGCTTATTTTCGCTCGCGCCACGTTCGCCCCGTTTCTAACCGCGTTACTCTGCATAATCTCGTAATATCGAGGAACTTAACGAAACGCGAGATGCACGTCGAAACTGACCAACGCTCTGCGCACAAAAATGTTTAACGATCTTCCATTTACGGAATAAAAATTGCCCGAAATCTGTTTTTGTACACATGATCAAATAATTCTGTTCGGTTTTAATATCTGCGATATATTGGTCGCGTTCGGACACTTTATTTATTTAAATAATATCAAATACGATCAAAATATACATCGATGAATTTATACGCTGTAGGAAAAACGCATTAAAAGAGAATTAACGATTAAAAAAACTGTAGTGTTTTGAACAAATTGGATTAAAAAAAAATTAATTTGTGGATTTCGTTTATTTCGTTTTTGCAATCTAATATTATATACTATTTACTTTTAATTAACTGAGTACCTAGAAGGAACAGTTTTACTAAAATATCTAAAAATTTAGCTAAATACAAATACAAAAAATAGCTTAATTTGTTAGATCAAAATAATGACCTAGAAATTTTAAGTGCTACAAAAAGTTTTGACATTCTAGCAATCAATTCGAGCGTCCTACATAATTATTTTCAAACCTATCTAGTTAAATTTTTAAATGTTTCAGCAAAACCATTCTTTCTGTCTTCGTTCAATCAACTCTTCATTTTCTAGTTTTAAGCATTAGAAAAAGATGGGAAGAGCAAAAAGAGAGATTGAAATTAATCTACATTGATAGAAACGGGAATGAGAAAAAATTCTGATTGAAAATAAACGAACCAGAAGATTCTGACTATACTAAAACTGTATAATCAAAATTCTGATTATCTCAACTGGAATTATAATAGACTTAACAAAAAAATTTTCATTTGCCCATTTTCAACCAGATTAATGCAATCAGACTCTTTTTCCGGTGTAGAAGGTCACCTCGTGTTAGATCTTCTCGACTAATGCAGAATGGCTAAACGTAATCGGCATTACCGCGGAAAGAAAAACCACCTGTACGTTAGGGAATTGTTAAACTCCCCTTTTTTTGCTCCTTTTAACTTTCGACCTTTTAGCATCGCCACTAAACCCTCTTTTTGGGGGAAGCCGAAGAGTCGGAGGGGCGATTCGCCTATTTTCGAGCGAATAAGAACGGGGTTCTTAATCCTATAATACATGCGCCATGTGATGTCAGAACAAAGGCAATGTGCGAAAAAGAGCGGAGAAACGCCTCATATATATTTTTTTGCGCACAATGTGTGGCTCGAGTACACGTGTGTGCAGGGTTATTTCATGAACGATTTTTTTATAAACGAAGATGTTAACAGAGGGAGTTTTTCCAGCAAGAATACAGTCAGACAGAACGCCTTAAGCGTTGTTTCATCCTTGTTATTTATTAAATATTAAAGAATAATTTATGCTCACAAGCACTGTGAGCGCCAAAACGAACGCAGCCATTGTGTAACATGGTGAATTATTTCATTCTTGTTTAACATAAGCAAACAACAAGGATGTAATGATTCATTATGTTACACTGTATCTAACTGTGTTCTTACTGAAAAACACCCAGAATTGTGTCTCGTCTATGTCGCAACAAAATACCTTTAAATTTTCAATTTTCTCAATTTTCGAACTTCCGATAAGTCCACGAGAAATTCTCCTTATAATTAAATTCCTTAAATAAATTTTGAGATGCTCGTGAAACGTGTTACCAGTTTCCAAATTGTTTCAGAGAATATATAATATATTTCTTTATTGGTAATAAAGTTCCTCCAACATTATTGTAGCAAGTTTACTTGCGTAAGAAAATTATTCTTTACATAAATGTGTGCAGCGCGACTTGAGTCACCCGCCTGGGGAATCTACTTTCCCGAATTTATGCGGTTCTCTTTCTCTTCCTCTCTTTCACTTCATTTGGATCCTTTGCGTAGCAATTTGTCGAGTAAGACTCTTCTGGGACTACACCAACTAACGTTGTTACAAGAAAACGTAGTACGGTGGAGCACAAGTTTCCGAATAACACGTTTAGTCCCGAGAAAGCTCATTACCGGCCGCGATCGTCTAATCACGGGAAGAAGAGCGAGTAGAAGAAAGTGCTAGAGGTACTACAGAATTAAACATGAATCAACTCGGAATCATTTGAAGAAGCAAGGAAACTTCGATCAAGGTCACCTCTCCTTATCAAGAAAAAGGAAAAAATAGCATCATATATATAGAGTTTGTAAAACGCTTTACTGCATTGAGAAAAATATCTGGTTGAAAATGGACGATCCAAAAGATTCTGATTATATTAAAATTCTGCTTTGTCCATTGAAACTATTGTAGAATTAGATTTAACAAGAAAATTCTGATTCGTCCATTTTCAACTGAAATTCCATTAATCCAATCAGACATTTATTTCAGGATAATCCAAAAAAATTTATTTTAAATATATATTTTTTATTA
>NW_011627088.1:971286-1039851 GCF_000204515.1 Acromyrmex echinatior | reverse complement strand
TACAAATATTTTTTTAATACAATCAAAATAATAACTTTTAAATCAAGTTAAAATGTCAAAATGACATAGTAGTTACTTCTAAGCTACAATTTCCCATAAAATCGAAATAACATATCAAAACTAAAATACTAAATTTATATAAAAAAAGAATTAAGTAGGATAACGAATATTGAAAAGATTTCTTTTTTACACAATTTTCGTTAAAATTGCGAATATCGCGGAATTACTGTACAGAAATCACAAGTGAGTTAACACATTTTCTTTCTTGCGTTTCTTCTCTGCTTTTTGTCGCATTAATTCGGTCTGTCAAGGCGGTGTATCGTATGCATCGCAACTTTCGCGTGTAACACGCGAAAGGTCGCGAGCTTTAACTGCGCTTCGAAGCTTTAAAAACTGCGATTTGCCGATTTCCACCGACCTCCAGATTTGTTGCTTCAGATATTTTAACCGGCGAGTCACGGATGGATTAAAATTGACGTTTAAAAACTTCTGTCTCGATTTTTTTATGAACAGTGATAAAACACGCGCATTATATAAGTGATGTTTTCATCATTGAAGCTTATTCGCTTACACGATTATGCAAGCTGCAACGCATACAAGTCATGCTGAAGATTAATGTAAAAAAAAACGAGCAAAAATTGTCATTCAAATAATTATAAAAAATAACTTTCAAAAGCTGAAGTTAAAGTTAAAATAACGACGAAGTGTGTTAATCTCTGTGTCGACACGTCAGCTGTTGCGTGGCAACAGGTGGTACTTTGTGCAAATAAAAAAAAATAATAAAAGCATAATCAGTTGCAACGGCCTTTCGTATATTAAAATATAAATCTTTATTGCAAAAGGGATTTTATGACAAAAGGTAAAAAAAAATAAACAATTTAAGTACTTGTATATGTGACATTGTAAAATTATTAGAAAATGTAGATATTTGTGCGAATAAGCTTTTTTTTATACTTGCGTAACTTTTATCGACAATTCCCTCTTCCTTTTGAAATTCCAGCCTCCACTGCGACACGGTTAAACAATATTTATTTAATCCCTTTAAAGGCTTTACCGCTTGTTGGAACATCTATGTACAGCGATCGCCATTTTCACTTCTTTGAGCCATTAAACGGTTGTTTTATTCGTTTAAGTATAACGAAAACAAAGAAAAAACTCAATTTCTATTCTTTCTCTTTTCTTACTTCTTGTCACAGTTCAGCACCGAATTAGATAGGCGGAAAAATGCATTTAAAATTTTTCTAATTTAACATCGTTTTTAATTTCCATTGTCACGAGATATCATAAATCATAAACGAAAGTATTATAACACTTCGCGTGTTGGCGCCATTGAAATTCGACCACGTTGAAATTGTAACAATTCCGATCTCTATTTTCACACGCCGTGGGCGAACGTCAAAGGATTTCGCATCTCCAATATACATCCCCTTTAAAAAATATCCTAGATAGAACAAGACCAACGTCGCTGGAAAGAAAAGCGAGCAGGGGAGAAAGAACTCCACCCTCCAAATGCCGAATGTAGGAAGGGCGAAGAGACACACATACACGCACACATATACTGTCTCTCTCTCTCTCTCTCTCTCTCTCCCATTAAATATCACGAAGAACCTTTTCCATCAGGGACTTTCTAGGACAAAATGAAGCGTCGGCCGTTTGCGATGGATATTGCGAGTCGGTCGGGTGCGAGATACGCTATGGGGAATGCCATTGTTTCCTTCTCAAAGGGAAGGTAAACACGGAATACGAAGATACAGGAAAGATATGGAATAGAGAGAATCAGAATTATGATTAAATTTTCGACCACTCACGGAACGGCAAATATTATCCTCGAGTCGAGATAAGACGCTTTACATTTGCACTAAATGTGTCTGCGCGATAAGATATTCCAGTATGTACGTTCATGCTAAATGCGACGTCTGATATTCACCTCGCGTTGACGTTGATACGATTCTCGTGCAAGTTCATCAAATAAACGTCATTCAATTAGTTTTAATCGAAGAAATTCGAAAAAAAATTTAATTTTCTTTAACTCTCATATAAAATATCCGAAAACAAGCTAATTTTCAATAATAAGCTAATTTTCAGTGATAAGTTTATTATTAGGTGTTGGAATTAATTCGTAGCGTTTTACAAGTGATGGGAAGTACTTTCATTAATGTATTTTTTAATGCTCATGTGAAATAAATAACATTCTTTCATTAAAAACGCTACGAATTAATTCCAACACCTAATATATACTTTACGGTATAGCTATTGCATAATCTATTATTATAAAAATATAAATTTATTGTTATAAATTTATTATATAATTTATTATTACATAATTTATTATAATAAATTTATTATTACAATATAAAAACCATTGGCACACAAAAGCGTAAGGAGTAAGCGAATCATAGTAGAGAATAAGTAAGACAATAGCATAAGCACACTGAAAGAAAGATTGACTGCGTTCAGCAGAGAAAGCAGTTTTGCAACTGTTGTAAAATTCTTGAATATGATTGGTCTATACATATAGATATAGATCCAAATCTAATGAGAAACTAAGGGCAAGACCAATCATATTATAGAATTTTACAACATTTGCAAAGCTGCTTTTTTCTGCTGAATGCAGCTAGACTAGAAGAATATGACATAACATTTTTAATTGATTGCAGCAGCCAATTTTTGGTTGTGTTAGCCTATCGAAATCCTATACTGATATTG
Organism: Acromyrmex echinatior; assembly: GCF_000204515.1. Next base: position 1,037,145 of record NW_011627088.1, on the reverse strand, counting down.
CGGATAGGCTAACACAACCACAAATTGGCTGTTGCAGCTAATTAAAAATGCTATGCCATATTTTACCATCTAATTTGCTGCCAATCTTTTTTTTCAGTGCAACAGCAAATCAAATATGTTGATTTATGTACTATTTTTCCATGATTTTAAATAAAAATCAATCAACGGAAGATTTTAACATATATTTTTTTTCATGATAGAGATATTTAATACAACAGAATGGATTAAAGCTCGCGTTATTCATATGCAAAGCCCATAAATCCGCTTAAAACTAACTTCGTAAAAGTATCGGGTATAATTAAAGAAGACACTGTTAACGGTACTTTTTTTTGCCCGGATTTGGAATTCATTAATATTATCGTATTTGCTGTATTGCAAAACAAAGGAAAAGTCGGAATGGAAAATGTTCCCCTTTCAAAAAGAAAAACGAACGGAAAATAATTCGGCGAAAAGATATTTATTTTTCTCGCATCGAATTTTCTTATTGCGTTCCTGCACAATCCAGCACATATCCCGTTTTGTAGAAGATTTAATTAAATCACGTAACGGCGGCTGTAAAATAAAGAAATAAAATTTCATTTCGAATATGGGTTTCGCGCGGAGAACATTGCCGGTAAAAATCCTTTGTTAGATATCTGTGCATGCCCGGTGTAATAATAACTGCGCCTCGCGGTCCAATTAATCTCACTGTTTTTCAACGGGAAGAACTATTCGTATAACGTAAAGCACGATAACGATGATTAGGTATGCCGCGAATGGGCAGCTGTAACACAACAAACTTCAAAAAGTTGCCTCGCGGTCAGAAAAGTTGTTCGGCTGCAAGTTTGCGAATATCAGCGTCGTAAGAACGCAACGGTATCATTATTCTTATATACATCCCGACTTTTATTATTCTTCCTTAATTTCACCGCGACGCGACGTGAAGTTTTATCTAACGTTTCGTCGCGGGATCTTTGCTTGCTCGTAGAAATTCGCAGCACTCGTTGATACACATTATTTTAATTTTAATAATGGCAAGGGGAGAAAGAGAGAGGCGATGTAAAAGGTGAATTCTTGACGTATCGTATTTTTAGGTCAGACAAAAAAACGCTCGAACCTTGACACAAATTCGTGTACTCTGAAAACTCGCTCTTATTCCGCGGGCAAGATAAAAGTCGTATGAAACTTATCTTCATTGCGCCATAATTATGCAAGTTGCATAAGTGCACTCGACTTTATCAAATATTAAGTATTCCCGTTCAATTTCAGTAATATCTTTTTATATGTATTATTCGCAGACTTCGCACTTTAATAAAAAATTTTTTTTTCGACTCATAATCATCCTTTAAAACGGAAATAACAACGTCATTAAGCTACTAACGCCTAAGCTACACCAGCCGCGAGGAGAATGGGAATAATTAAAAGCCCGCGTATAATTCGCGGACGAGGAGTTGCAGTCGCGCGTACTTCGCACGCTCGGAAATTTGTTCCACGGGACGTGCTCAATCGGGAATACGAGTTTTCAAGAACAATTCACGGAAACGCGTACGTTTCAGTCCAAAACAGACGCGTGTTGCACGCGCGCGCGCAAATTTGCATGCGAGAGCAAGGGCGAGTGGAGAGGTTGCAAAGGGAGGGAGATGTAAAAGCGTCGTAACAATTATCGGGAGGCATCACCCGCGCCCGCGCACGCGTACTTCGGCGTTGCACTCAGACGTAAAAGCTTACAATGCATATCGCCGTGTTACAGCACCGCCGGGCCGCTTTATCATGTAAATGAACCGTCAACCACGAAGAATGACGATAAATCCTAAAGACGAGTGATATAGAGCGTTATAAACGCTCGACGGTGCCAGCCGCGGCGTATTGCCGCGCCCGCGATTAATAAATAACGCAATTTTGCGATTTTCGTCGTGCGTTTTTCCGTAACGTGTATTTGCGCAAGATATCGATATTTCGAAATTGAAATTAATAGTGCCGCTCCGCAATCCGATTCTCATGCGCGCATAAACAAAAAACGCATTTTATATCATAGACATACAGCATTATCCTCTTTTTTTTTTAACTATATACAGACTGACATTAATTACGTTGCTTTTAAAACGACGATTTAATGTCGGATGTTTTAAAAAAAAATGTAATGTGAAAAAATTAATATGAAGAGACGTGCAAAGTAAAGTCGCCACTGGCGTATGAAAATTTTATACATCATTATTTTAGTGTGATAATAGATTTTTCTAAATTACACTATATATTGTTTTCTTCGAGTTAAACTCGTAAATGAAAAAATAAAAATAAAAAATGGTAATAAACTATATTAACTATAAATTAAATTTATTAACAATGTTTTAATTACGAAAGATTGAAAGAGGTTCTTGTCGTAAAACTAACGGTTGAAGGAAAGCGAAGAAAACTTTATTATTCATTTAATTTCAAGCGCACTTTGCTCTAACGGAGTTTTAATTCCACGTTTACTTACCAAGGAATTTAATATCATAAATTACGAAGTCGTAATAAATAATGACCTCGCTCGAAAATTCTTCCATAAGAATTTTCATCTTGGATTTAAATAGCATATCTGGCCTTCACATTTTGTAGCATTGTAGCGCGAGTTTATCCTATTATAAATAACGCGATATCAATGAAAACACGAAACGAGGATGCAGTTATTGATAACAAGTTTACGATCGTCGTACCGTTTCAACGCTATTCCTTCACGTAAAGCTGGGATTACGGAAGAGATATCGCACCATGTCGTACGTAATAACTAAAATATCGTCTAGCTGTCGATTTTTCCCCGAAAAATCGACGAAATCGGCTCGGCCAACGAATCGATACGCGCGATTGATGCAATTACTCACGCGATCTCTCTCGTCGATTCATTCAATTAAAATAAACTTAACCATGGCGCGATCCCGCGCACTTGCGTTATTTTTCCGTGGGAGGAAAAAGGAGTTTTCCCAAGCACGTCGCGCGGTCGAATCCCACTCACTGACGATGGTTTCCGGCACGAGGGGAACAGCAGGGTAAAAGAGGGAAAAAGAGGGTGAAAGCCAGCGCGAAAAGGTCGGCCGTCAAAAGCCAGAGTTGCATCCCCTTTAAGCCTATAGAAGATCGTGTGCATGTGTGTTCGTTCGTCGTACATGTTTACGCGTGTTTGTATGTGTATACGTGTGTGCTCGTGTGTATTCGTAGTGTGAATACGTGTTCGTGTTCGTGTGCACGTGTGGGTTATATGTGTATTTGCGCATGTATGTGCGTGTATTTTGTATATGCGGTACATACGCGCGTTCTCAAGAGCTTATAATAAGAACGCGACGGAAATCGTATTTTGGTGCGACCTGCGCACTTTACCGGCGCGACGCCGCGTTGATTAGATAGCACGGATAATCGTAACGATGGAATGAACTTGAGTAAAATGGCCACCTTTAAAATGCAAAAAACATACTTGAATTCTGTTATCTTATTAGTATCTTTATATTGGTATCTTTTCCTTATGACGATTTACCATGCACTTTTAACGCTCAATTAACTCGATGCAAACCCGTTACATACGAATGTTACGTGGAATATCCTTTACATTGCGTGATAGTTCTGGCAAAACGAGATACGAGAGAAACTTGCAGTCCAAGAATGAAAAACAACAATTGAATCTTTTTATTTTCGCGTTTGTAACAGTAAACATTTTTAATACTCACATTACTTTGCATTCTAGTCTCTATCTAACATATTAGATGTCTGTGAATATTTTAATTTTAAAAAAGCACTTCTCTCAGGAAAAGGAATGTAATATAATAGTAGAAAGAATTATTATAAAAGTCCAAGAAAAATTTTTATTTTTAGTGGACTCTATACCTCTTTAATAATTGTACTTTAAATATCATTCATATATATTTCTACCATAATTTTTATAATATAATTTTTATAACCGTATAGCAATGGACGCCACGAGGGATACACGGGTACTTGGAAAATAATGAAAAACAGGTTGTACAAAAAAAGAAAAGTGTTTTTAAAGATTTTGTTTATTTAATGGGGGGGGGGGGGGGGGGGGGGCTCAGTTAAAAGGTATTAGTTTCACCGTGAATGTTTGATGCACGTTTCGCAATTACGGCGTTGTTCTTTGATGCAGTTTGCAGGCGACTGCAGTCTCGTATGCAATCTCACGTCGCCGATTGGCCTTTGTAACATAACGTAACGAGGCGTAATGCAGTGCACGAAAACGTAATCAATGCGGGACAAACATCGTAATGCCCATGTAACTCCGACGTACAATTTAAATCAGCGAGGACAACCCCGGTGTCCCCGGCGTCTATACTTGCTTGATAATGAACTAACTAGCACGTTCTATGCCCGATTAGTTATTATCGATACGTAACAGTTGCATACACGATATTGCACCGTGCACTTTGTAACGATGAAGTATCTCAACATTGTAACCATGCTTGTCGAAAGCAATTACTCAATACGATTACGTTTCGGTTAATTATTTCAACGGTAATAATCACGCGTAGGGGCCATTATGCCAAACGATGGCGAATACAATAATTTATTATTTGCATTGTGATAATAATGTGGAAGAATTAAACTATTGCTCGTTATAATCCATTTAATTGGCCATCGCGCAAATTTTACATACTAATTTTCTACCTGTCGTATAAAATATTTAATTTAATTTAAATTTAATTGATATGATAATATATATCCTTAATTCGAAAATGTGTGTGTGTGTGTGTGTGTGCGTGTGTGTAAATATATATCATAATTCTAATTATATTTTATGCATGCAGCGAATTAAAGAATCTATTAATAATATTAGTGTCTATTTATATAAATTTATTGTATGTAAAATGTATAATATGTATCATACATTTTTATTATTTTTTAAATAATTTATTATCTTCATTGTATTTATATAAGTGTATTGAAGTAATAGCAAAAATTATAACGTAAAAATAAAATTATCTTTTGTTTACACATTATAAATTTTGCTATTATTTATACTTATATAAATACAATAAAGACAATACATTTATCTAAAAATTTTCCCCGACTGATTTATCGTTTACTAAATTTAGTCGCCTTTCTTACAAGTGTTACGTTTCCTATCAAATGTCGTTCTTTTTAAAAACATGAAAATATAATGAGAATTATCACGTGCAAAATGTCGCTCAATTTTCAATGTAGATTACACATACCCGTCACAACCGCAATGTTATCGATGCAACATCGACGTGATAACTATAATTAATTACTCTCGAGGCTCACCGTGGCCCTAGTTTGCGTGTTAAATAATCCAAATATTACAGCGCTTTACAACGGACGACTGTTTAGCCTATTCGATCGACCGTACATGTTTTACGTCGCGTTTGTCACTCACAATTCATATTTCATGTGCTTGTTCCATGCGACGTACGTCTTTCTCCGACATGGTCCTATGTATCGAACTCGAATCTCTACCAAAAAGATTCCAAAAATATAAATCGCGCCTGCAAACAACTGTCAAACTGTGAGATAGATTACTTTCTTTTCTGCAGAATGTATATCGTGTCCTGAAAGCAAGATTGTGTCAACTGGAAAAAAGTGAGCTTTTCGGGACAAGGTTTCAAAAAATTTTAGTCTAATATTTAATCTAATATTTTCTTACATGGCTAAATCATTTTTATTTGATTCAAACAATTTATTTGATGTAAACAATTATATTATATTCTTTGTTGTATCAATTTCTTGATTGCTGTAATGTTATTTTTATGAAAAGAAATGTAAGTCACGCGTGAAATAAAATGATAGCATTTTTCCAGACCATAAACTAGATAAAAAGCATTTATACGAGCGTAAAAATATAAAATCGATTTTTCTTTTTCGGTTATGACAGTCTTCTTCCGGAGCGCGATTTATATGCGCGAGCCATGATATTTATTTTCGCTGGTAAATTACGATAAGCGACACTCGAGTCACGATAAGCGTTCTATCATCACGAATATTGATTGACATTGACATGAGTCAGTTTGTAATAAATAAATCGTATCGGATGATTTATAATGAATCCGAAAAATGGATGTAAAAAATCACGCGCGCACGCGCGTGTGTATATTGACTGTTAGAAATTAGACAATAATTACAAAATTCGTGATGTACTGGTATCAATAAATCGATAGTAATTAATATTACATTATAATTAGTGATATTTATTATTGGTAAATATTATGTTAGATATATAATCTTCTCATATTTGCTTCGACGATAAATTAACTTTTACGTTGAAAAAGTTTATTATTTAAATATACTAAAAAATCTGACTTTCATACATTTAAGTAACAAATTTATATCATAAAAATACAGAATTTTTGTTTAATTGAAATAAAATAAAAACGATTCAAAGAAAAATTAATTAATAATTCAATTCTATTTAAATTGAAACGTAACTGTCGATATTGAGTTTATTTTATACATTTTCTCAATATCGAATTATTTTATGCCATTATCATTAGACGCAGGAGGCATTAACTACGGTTATTCCTGACAGTGGCGTTTCACCCTCCGAAAATGTCCATAGCAATTGTTCGGCATCGTGTTTGCCTCTGCATTCGTCGTCCCGTCACGAAAGCCCAGAGACCCAGAACATTTCGTGCACCGTATATAACTACCCTCTATAGCGAGTCACCACTCTAGTCCAACCCCTCGGTAATCCAGCTGGAAACACATGGCGTCATCGCGTTCGACCGCCTGGCATATGCAACGAAATGCCTCGCGTTCGAATGAGAGCAAAAATCATCAAACCAATCCCACGAACTCGAAGAGTGTATGTATGATATATAACGGTATATATACAGTTATATATCTATTACATTGTTCTGTATAAAGTAGATTCAAGGATACTAATTTCGTGAAATGCTTTTATAAAATAAGTACGATGTGATTTATAATTCTCCATTATGTTAAATTCTATATTACGCTGAAATGGCACAACTCGTTTTAAAGATTATATACGTTACAAGTTTTATGAAAAGTTAAATAGAAAGGTAATCGACGGCTTATTTACTCTGCGAATGATGTATTTTATGACAGACGTTTAACGTCGTTTAATTATCCTATAAATAGATGGAAATTATAAAGTTATAAGGGTAGAAGAAAGAGGGACATTACAGGCAAAATGAAATTTATGAAATCGAACAGGGGAAATCTATTGCGAGTTTTTCGATCAAAGCCTGCTTTTCTGTTGAGCTCATTAGGTGCTCTGACCCTTCACGCTCGTGGATTAGATGGCTATCATGATTAGAAGCTCCCTTTTGCAACCCTATGGGTCGCTACGTTTTTAGAAGCTGTGTGTCCATAATGCTTTGTCAGCATTGTAAACACAGGAGTTTCTCCTTTCTGTCGGATGTATTTTCTGTGATGACTTTCGAAGGACAACTCCGGTAACTTACAGTTCGAAATTTATCATCTTCCATAATTTTTCAGACAGCGTTATTTATAGGATTTTCCTTGCATAAAACATACTTTCTTAAACTCAAACTGCTTCACATTTTAGGATTCTGCTCCGATTTGCAAGGATCTCAGATTTGCAGGAGAAACATCGTTTTTCTCTCTGTTTCTATATACAGTGAGAGCAGAAAGTATTCGTACAAGAAATTTTTTTATAAAAAAGGCCTTTCTTGTAAAAAATAAACATTAATTAACAATTTTATACAATAAACATATTTTGTTCTAATATAAACAAATGAGCTTCACATGTATTCCTGATTTTAGAAGCTAAATTTCTCGACTGTACTGTTTGAGCATCCAAATAATAGAATTTTTTATTTTCGCTTCTTTTTTAGATGATATATTTTCTATAATTGAGGGAATGGGCGGAATAAAGGCCTAATTATAAAATTTTGATATTAATAAAAATTAAAATAACTTGCTACTTTTTTATTATATACAATATCAAATGAATTTATGTAATGTCTTTAAGAAGTTACAATACTTTTCTATCACGATCAATATTACATGAAAAAGTTAATTGCCGGAAAAGGTGCCTAAGTAGAATTGTGCTTTTCCGCCTATCCCTTCAATTAATACATATCTTTTTGGTATATATAATTTTTGAGAAACATACAGTCCATTTTATTCTTTATGAATAAATTGTTAATTATTCAGCAAAAAATAAACGTCAATTAAAGGTCGAATCAATGTCGAATTGATGTTGAAATCATCATATTGATATCGATTCAACATCAATTTGATGACTCATTTCTTGCTGGACAATATTTACTTTTTAAAAATAAAGTTTTTTTAAAAAATATTTTCTCTGTACGAATACTTTTTGCATTCATTGTACATGTATATTTAACTGCGCAACTCTTTCAGTGTAAAACGCTTCAACATTTATTAAGTTTATTACGAAATGATTAAAATATAATGCTCTATATTTATTTTGCCATTAATTAGAATGACATTTTCATATTGTAAAATTCAAAGAAAAAATATTTTTGGAATATTCAAAATGTCAAAGATAATTTTAAATTTTATTTTAGTTAACAAGGCAATTTTACTATTTCCTTTATTCTCGGTTATTAATACAGTTGTTTCGTAATGTTGTTAGATAATCTTATCAATGTGATTCTATTTTTACGGAGGTAGATAGCGACGTTGTAAACTACATGCCGCGTAGCTCGACATAACCGAGAAGTTTCCAAGTCTTGCGGTCTTTTTTTTCTCTCTCTCTTTCTTTCTCTTCCGGATTTCGATCGCGATCGCGTAGAGAGTAAAAGTAATGAAATTTTTTGAAGTTTCCTTTGATTTGTCCCTTTGCCGACGTGAGTTTTAACGGATGCGAAAATGAGATCTTCGTCTTTGAACTTTCTGCTAGGAAGTTTCAAGAAAGATGCTCTCACGCGTATTATCCATCCGCACTCAATTCCCTTCCCCTCCCCTCAGTCCCTTTCGTCCTCATTCTTTCGCCCATTCGCGCCCTCTCCTCTCAACTTAATCGAAGAGAAGTGAAGAGATGCCCTAAAGACGGCGTATCGACGGAGAATCCTTCCTGGATGCTTTCAAATATCTTCTTAAAGCAATCGTCCACGAAATTGAACCGGCAGTCTAATGTAAGACGCAAAATCAATATTATCATTCCAACGATAATACTCTACTTTCATTCGTTTGACGTTTCAGTCGTTTATTTGTCATTCTGATTTTTGTACTATTAGACAGACATTTAATATATTGATAAACGATCGTGGATTTTATTTCATTTTTGCAGTTGTAATCGAGTTTAAAATGTGTGAATATTGATCATAAAATATCTTATATTTAGTAATTCATATTAAAGGTCTGTTATAAATAGGTAATATAAGGAGATGATTATCGGAGCTGAATATTTATTAGCTTTGAATAAATTCCAAGAGCAAGCAATCAGTTTATAACATAAAAATGCATAAATTTAAATAATTTGGCATCTATAATGTATACCCTCTTAATTTTTCATTATTATTATCGCCAGTAAAAGTAACTCTCATTCCCGCACTCGAAATACAATTTCATTATTTATTATCTGCTTAAATTTAGGTTTAACTTTGATAAAATTCTAATGTCTGTCGTAAAATAATTAAATATGATAAAATTTTCCAAAACCAATCAAATTCGAGTTCTCTCTTGAAAATATTTTTATTTGTATCGCTTGCATACAAGTAAAGATGAGGAAGGTCCATAGAAAGCAATTTCGATTGAATATTCAATATACACATCTGAAAATACAGATTCAATGTCGACTGGCTGATATACAGAAACAGATATCAATATCAAGTAAAATCGACTGCTGGCTTCCCATTGCTGTTATATGCTGAATACAGAAGGCACATATTTATTCAAACTATTTAAACGCAGAAATTCAAGAAAATGTAAACATTCACTTTAAAAAAATAATAAAGAGAAACTAAAACAACCGTGTACTATTAGAAATAATCCAGTATTCTCTTCGAACACAAAAGAGAAATAATATTAAACTCTCCATAGGCACACATATTTTTATTTATTCTAGGCATTTTGGATCTTTTTTGTCCAACTCAAACTTCTTTATTGTTTAGGTTTTCAACAAACCTAGAAAAATTCAGAATTATTTTTCAACATCTCTATTCTATATTGTATATATTACGAAATAGTTATTCAATTCAAATATTATTTAATAAAAATTGAAATTTGACTCAAGAAATTTGAAAGTAAAATTTCGCCCTAAAAAAAAATGAAGATTTTTGAAGGTGCATACGAAGGGTTAAGGATCTATTTTCAATATGTGCTGGGTAGAACATTCTTCGTATGCCGTCAGTTAAAAATAAAATTAGAGAAAGATATAATAATAAAAAATGCGGCACTCAGGATTTTTCTGTATATATCGAATTGGATTGCTCGACGGGAGCTGTGCATCCACTTGCTCCAGAATTTTGTATTGACCAAACAAGACCGATATCGGCTGATTGTAATGCGCGCTTGTGAAGACAAAAAAGTGTTCGGTTTCGAAGAAATTAGAAGTTGCTACGTGACGCGCGCGAAATACGAGCGTGGATGTGTGTATGTGTATGCAATTCTTCCTGAATATTTATGACGAACTCGGAGCTACCGTGACGATAGTGATCTCAGGCAAGGTGGAAGGACAGAATATCATTTGAAGAAGTAAAAAATGGCAGCGCTGTTTATTCATCATTGTAATTGAAACGACTCTCAAATATAAAATCCATTTGTGTAACAAACAAAAAACCATTTCCCGGTATCGTACCTAATACTCAAATACGTAAGGTTATCTAATATTAAAAAGAGATGCAAGGATCTTGAGAATAGAAAAAAAGAAACGCGCATGTCGACATCGTATTACATCATACATACTTTCATTAAGAGAGATTACAAAACATGTACGTTAGAATCCCTTAAGAAAATAAAATGCTCTTGCAATCCTTGTGCAGAATGACAAATTGAAAATATAATCCTAACACGAAACTATTGCTATCAAAAGAAAGAATTGGAATTCATATGTAGATATACTTCCTTAAGCATTTTTCACTGTCGCATTTGGAATTATATAACTGAAATAAGAATTTATTACTTTTTCAAAAAACAAAATTACAATTGATTTTTTCAAAAATACAATATCAAAAATACAATATTGTTTTTTTTTATGTACACAATGAGAGAATTAAAATTCTTTAATTAAATATATTTCAATCATTTATAATAAACAAATTTATGTTTGAGAAAAGTAAAATTCATTAATTAAACATATTTTTTTTATTTACAATAAATAAATTTATATTTCATTAATTTATTTATGATAGAAATAATAGTTCGTAGAAACAATATTACTGCAATGTGTGTAACGAGTTTTAAAATAATCTTTTAAAATTCGTTCGCGCTGACGCAGCAAAATATCGTAGTGCCTGAATAGACAATATATTGAATTATAATAGTATAGCCAAATAAAAATGATTAGCGTTATTTTTTAACGAACTGCAGGACAATCAAACTGTTAAGAGGGATATGTACATACACTTAAATCGTAATCGTACACAAGTTAAATAAAAAATTCATAAAACAATACGTATACTCGGATAACCCATATTGACCTCGATATAATCGAGTATTTCGAATTGTTTATAAAATTATGTGCAATTCGTTGTCTTCCTTGTAGGCAGATATAGAATATCGAGATTTAATATCTTAAGAATGATCTGTCGAAAGGAAATAATCCAAATGTTAGATACTCCTCGCGTGTCACAGTTTTTTATTTCCTTTCTTTCATCCTGTTCTCATCACATACAGTGTTTTTCATAACTAAGTGAAAGAAGTTCCTGAAAAGCTCTGGACATTAAAAATAATTGAAAAATGTAGAATGATTCTCTAAAAAATATTTTTTATATAATTTTTACATTAGTGATCTTTTACATACATACACAAGAACATAAACACAAATATAAGCACGATATCATAATTCTTAGTTAAAATGTTATAAAAAAATAATACTATACTTTGCACTTTCAAATAATTGAATTGAAACAATCCAATTATCTTGTAGTTTGATAAATGCGATATTTTCGGATTTCCCTATTATAGTACAATCGACAAAGGCTAATTAATTTATCAGCATCGATAGCGCGGTATATGCTTTAATTTAACTTGGGTTATCGCAAAACATGCTCTCTCAATATCAATAAAAAATAAATTTAAAACCGACTACTTTATTTTATTATAAAATATTTTTGCATTGGATATGATAAGAGGCTTGTCAATTTTCACGATTATTTTATTAAAAAAAAAACGGATTCGCGTGACCTTTTCAAACTGCTCGGCTTTTTTTCAGAACAAATCATTTTTTCTGTTTCATATTGCCTCTAGAGGGTAAATTAATTAATATCGGTGGCTTGTGAGAAATGTTATCTTGGAGACACTTGAAATGTTCCAGTAATGTCGGTTGCACGAATAAACGCTAAGAGACCGAAAAGCAAACATTCTCGTGATCTTCCAACTCGAATACATATATATTCCTTAGCTCGCCCAAGATTCACGAATGTCCCCATTAATATTCGGTGCTTTCATATTTCACTCAGCAAGATCTAAACCAACCAAAATGTGCCCAAAGTAGAAAGCTCTCGAATACACGTAAATCTCAAGCACTGTATTTACGAATCTCTTAACGATTACTGGCTGTACGAATCTCTTTCTCTTTTTCCCTTTCTATTTTATCTCTTTCTTTCTCTTATATTGTCGTCTTACGTAATGTACCACAACGTAAAAGTATAAAACTTTACGAAAACAATCGACGGTTTGTAAGTTTCAAATATTTCTCAAAACATTTATTCATATTTATTTTCTGTTTTATCGTAAATCAAAATTAAAAGTTCAATTTATATTTTTCATTTTTTAATCATCATAAATATTTATATTATAATTATGTAGACGTATAAAATATATATGTATGAGTAAAATACAAAATTAATTAATTAAATTATGAAATATAATAATTGTCTAGTATTATATGTTTATTAAGTCAAAATATAAATTAAATCAATTATTCAATTTACATTTAAATAAGTTAAAACACGATGATTTAGCAAATATTTTTTCGCTAAATTAAAAAGTGTACATTAGACATTTATGGCACTTGGCTCAATTAAGAATTGACAACTACGAAGTTCTGGCCTATCCTCTCACAAACGTCCCATGTTTTCCTATCCAATAAAAATAGTAGTTCGAGCGTGGGACAAGAACGACTGAAAGAACTGCAAGAACATGTTCCGTCCTCTCCGACTGCAGGCACGAAGAAAGGACACGGAAAGAAAAGCAATCATCAGTTTGTTATATAGGTTTACTCAAACATCCTTTTCATCGGAAAAGTTGTTCTCGAGACGCAGATTGCTTTTAGTCAGCGGTTGGAATTTTTTACGTTATACACGCGCTGTAATTACCCGTACTTTATTCTCATTTCATTCAACCATTTTTATTGTTCATTGCTATAATGGATGCTTTAAAATTAAAACTCATTTATGCAGTCTGAATTTCAGATCAATTTATTATCATTTTGAATGTAAAAAATAATCCTTAAATTCTTTGAGAAACTTTTTTCAGTGAGTTCTCAAGAAAAATGTCAGATTTCTGGAAAAAAATAATTTTGTTGAAGTATCTAAAAATTTTATCTAGAAATGAATCTAAAAATAATTTTATTAATTGTAAAATTAATTACATATAGGAATTTCAAGTATGATGAGTAATGCTACAAAAAGTTTTGATATTCTAGCGATTAATTTTAATTATCTAAGTGTCCTGCATAATTATTTTGATGGTCCAACAAAATTATTTTCAGATCTGTATCAAGCTAATTTTTTAGATATTTCAGCAAAACTGTCCTTTGTGTGAAGACTTCTAAAGCGGAGTCTACAGTAAGACTTTAAAGCGTAAAACTTAAGCTTTTAAGTCTTAAGTCGTAAGAAATTGATCAATCATGATTAAATGTGAAGAGAATTATCGACTAATTGGCCAATTTCTTACGGCTTAAGACTTAAAGCGTTACGTTTTAAAGTCTCATTGTAGATGCCGCTTAATCTATTTATAACCATCTCTTTAGGCAAGAAAAGAATGAGAAGAAAAGAACCGAAACTCGATCGATATCGAAACTCTAAAAATAAAGTGTTAACGTTTCGTTTTGGGACACGCTGTATACACGTGAAAATTACATTATCGAAATTCGATGAATCGCGAGCGTTGAAAATCGCCATGCACGCCGAAAAATTCGAGATGTGTACGCGATAGAAGGAAAAAGAGATGGGAGAAAGGGAAAAGGAAATGCCTTTGGATTTTTTAATCCCAAAAGCCACCTCTAGGTCGCCCACGACGGGCGACGGAAAGTTAAATCGCAGTAACTTTTTAATTGAAATCGAAAAAGTTCACGTTGAACTGAAAAGCGCCGGCAAAGAAATAAATGTCCCGTTGCGTCGCGCCATCCGGTTCAGCTTCTGTTGCCGTCTTTCTCGTTAAATCTTATAAAAACGGAGTTACTCGAACGATAATAATACGGCTGGACTTTAATATACAGCCTCTTTTCGCCCGCCTTCCCCTTTGCGATTTCCTGTTCGGTTTCCTTCTAAAGGCACCGCGACGTTTATTGGGGATATTCAATCTCAATTTTGATCGATGTTCGATGTTTCCTTCCATAATCGATCATTTGACGGATATAATAACAAAATCTCACCCTTTCTACTTTCCAAGATTTGTGCAGTCGGAAAAATCTTTTTTTTTTTTACCTCAGAGTAGGGACGTTAAAATGTTTTTTTCAGCGTCGTCGATCCCACACGAAAGTCATGACTTTCGAGAACAAAAGAGGATGGGAGAAGATAGAATCGCGAAGAGAGAAGTGCGATAAGAAAATTGTACGAAGGAAGGAGAAACTCGGTGTAGAAGTCGCGCCATTGAAAGAAAATGAAGCGGAAGAGATAAAGCTGACGAAACAAAGCGACTAGACTGGCTTTCCTAATTGTGTGATTTTTCAAATTTTCTCTAAGAAGTATCATGGCGATACGAGTTATTTAAACTTTCCCTAAGCGTAATCGAGGTCTATGGAGATATTTTATCTTGGAATATTTTCAAGCAAAAATTATATTCAGTGTTTATTTTGATAAATTCAATTTCCTAGCAAGCGAAAAGAGAAGCGTAGAGAATTGAAAAATAAACTCTTAGTGTAATTGATTCCCCGGTTACATTTGGAAAATTAAGTATTTCTGTCTATTCCAGTGGTAATGCACTGTCTTATGCACTGTTTCATTAATTAAATTGTGTCGGCAATTTTTATTTTGAATAGCAAAATGAATAAAAATAAAATTTGAAAACGAATTGCATCGCGCATGATATTTAAAAAAAAAAAATAATCTCTCCTGCTTTCGTAATAGAATTCCAATTAGCGAAATATAACGCATGGCAGTGATATTTCACCTACTATTTTTGGAACAGAGATATTTCTCGAGTTAACGGATACGAAAATTAAAAATAAATCGATAGTCACATTTATCACGAGAGAAAAAATTATACCGAGAATTATATAAATTCACGCCAGAGAGAGAAGAATGAACGCGTCGCGGTAGATTTTATTTGCAAACAAAAGTTCATATTACTTGAAGTAGGCAAGGTAATTATTATGCTACTGTTAAATATTGCTTTACAAAAGCATCAATCTTACGAAATTGTCTGACGAATATTGGATCGAATATACTGCGTCTCGTTTTTTTAGTTCTCTGTACTTCTTATTGAAGCAATAAAAGAGTGGTTGTCTTACGGATACTGTGTATTCGTATCTGTGTGTATCTGTGTGTGCCTATGTGTGTCGTGTGTGTGGATGCTTGAGAGAGAAAAAAAGATTCCTGCAGACGAGTAAAAATGCAATTACTGGACCCGATCAGGTCTCTTGGTCTTTCTGGAGAATTTATGTTTTCGAAAGGGCTTGCTCCCGGAAAATAGGAGAAATATTTTGTTTATCCGAATATACCGTACACGAAAATGCTTTTCGTTCAATCATTTTCGGCTGTCTGTGTAATTTTATTGAAAATTTGATCACTCGCGCAATTAATAACGTAAAACATTTTCAAAATGTACAATCATTTACGTGGATCGGACACGCGTTTGTATGCGCAATGTGTTCCGGCTTTAAGCAAATTATGCAAAGCATCAAATGACGATGATTATTGATAACGTTAATTACAATAAAAAAATTTTATATATAACATAAACGTATAGCATTACACAAATTCATTAATTAGATAGGTATACATTTCTCAATAATTGTATTAAAAATAAAATGAATGATACTGATAAAAATTAAACTATCAAAAGTAAATTGGTTATATTGAAACAGTTGAATAAAAGGAGTTAAATGAAGTAAAATGTGATTTAAAATCTGTCTCGTTTTATAAAGCGCGAAAAATGCACTTCTGATGAATAGTAATTCAAGGTTAAACGCAGCACTTTGTTTCAATTTACTTGAGTCAAAATTGCATTTATATATAGCTACGTAAATAACTTAATGGAGGGAAAGGTATCTATATGAAAATAAAATTGCGTTTCCGCGTCCAAGACATCGCGTGCGGCGGGGCGGGGGTTGCCATAAAGCGCTGTGAAACGAGCGCGTCGACGAAACAAGATTGAAAAATAAATGAAATCGGCGTCGGCGTGCAGTCGATGAAAAATCACGAGGGTAAAAATGCGCGAGAGAAGCAGTTCTGTCGGAAGTAATCAGACCGAGAAGCATCCGCGCGATCTTCTGTACGCCGTACGTTCGAAAGTGCCATGTCAATTTATCGAGAGCATGTCTTACAAGAATTTTATCCCTCCCTCCCCCCTTCCCCCCCGTATGCACACGTTCTTTGTGTAACTTCGATAATTTTATGAGCGTCGTTAGAAATTCGTTCTGACGTGATTTCCGCGTATGTTGAATAAAACTGCATTTACGAGGGAAAAACAGCGCTACGAAAGACTACGAAAACTCTCGCTTCCATAGAAATCGATATATACTTCGACCTTCCGACTGTAAGCTTGCGATCTTATTTTCACTTGTACTTATACAGTACGAGATAGGGGACTGCGATATCGGTTAGAAGTATCCGGAGCTTTCCACTGCTGACCGGAAATTTGTTTTGCAAATAAAAATGATACCTATTTCACGTTTCGTACATATATGTAACATAAATGTAATTTATTTATAGATCTACAATATATAAAAGTTGTATATAAATTGTGAAACACAAATATATTTTGTTTAACAGAAAATGTGCACTGAGGAAAAAATTCCCAAATTTTTAAGTAATATTTTCTTGAATAGTACTAAGTAAACATTTATGTTTATGTTTAGTAAATATTTATTTGCGATAAAAAAAATGTAGATTTAGTACTATTCAAAAAAATATTAGTTAGATTAAAAACAATTTTTTTTAGTGTGTAGATTTTTAATTGAAAACCTCCCCCCCCCCTCCCCAATCGGTTGCATTTTTTATCTCTTTATTACAGTATGTTGCCTTTAGCGCAATAAATGAACTAAATAAATATAATAAATTATAACTTTTTTAAAAATAAAGTTTGACATTTCAATCATCCACTTTTCCAATCCTTTTTTGCGTAATATTACACGAAGCACATATGTCACGTAAAATCCGTATTAAACATACCTATATCTTTGTGATAAAAATTCGCAAACGCTTGTAATATATCCCATGAGAGAAATGAATCGCGTTAAAATGAAGTCACTATCCTTATAGAGGATTAAAATATCTATCTCGCACGAACGTTATACTTATTCAAGTAGATGAAGTAGAAAAACAAAATAAAAAGAAACACGCGCTCTGACATTATTCAAAAGTGAAAAGAACTATATATGTACAACAGCAAGTATTTTTCTCAAAAATATTCCGTTAAAAACAGTTGTGGTTTATGAATTGCCACTTCGAGCGTTCAGTTTGCGGCTATTTCTTCAATAAAGAAGTCGTCTTTGCTGACTACGTCGCAGACATGTCACGTACATGTTTCAAACATGTAGATTCTTGGTGAGAAACGTCACGAGCACGAATGTCAATGCCAAACATTTTATGTTCTTTATATATTATCGTGGTTCGATTCAAGATACACGCGACATTTCACTAATTAAATTGCGTCGACATTTCCACTTTGAACAGTGAGATTAAAACGATATTATATCTGATTCTAAATCTACAGAAGGAGGAGAAAGACAGAATCCTGTTTTCTCGAGGAACTCGAAAATTTAGTGAAACTTCCGAAGCACGACCCGGCAATCCTGATTAATCCTTTCACTTTACGTTGGTAATTTTGAAGCTTATCCCGAACTTCTTCAGCGCAGCAATAGTCGATAGTTTACTAATCAGGGCTTTAATTTTATTTTCTAACGCCTGATTTCTTCCCCTTTAATTGACTGTCGGATAAAGTTATTCGTGCAATAACTTTATCGTCTCTCTTTTCAAATTTCTGTCTTCCTCTTTCTTTGTAACACTTACGATAGTATAGAAAAGAAATAAAAATTATTTATATAGGGTGGGCCATCTATTGGTACGTTTTTGAATTTCGTCGTATGGCAACACCGAACGAGCTCCAGACCCGAAATTTTGACAGTTTATTAGTCATACCGTCCGCGGCACGAAACAACATGTTTTCTCTTGAAGAGCGTTTTGAAATTTTAAAAACTTATTTTCAAAGTCAGTGCTGTGTCGCCGAAACTGTACGAATTTTGAAAAGAAATATGGGTCGTGATAGAGCACCCACCGAAGGAGCTATACGCAAATTGGTGAGGAAAGTTCGTGAGAAAGGGATGTTAGTGGATGACAGAAGTGGTCCCAGAGCTCGGACAGTGCGCACACCCGAGAATATTGAGGCTGTGGCCCAAAGTGTGAGACAATTCCAGCTTTGAAAAACAATAGTCCAAAATGTCATTAATAATTGGGGTGACCGAATGGCATACTGTAAGGCCAGTAGAGGGAGCCACATGAACGAAATCGTTTTTCATTCTTGACGCGGATACTTTTAGCTTCACAACAAAAAAAAAATTAATAAAAAATATCAATGTATGCTCATTTGATCGCATTTTTAAAAACGTACCAATAGATGGCCCACCCTGTATTATAATAATATAATACAATAATAGAATACAAATAGCAAATAGAATTTAATAAAGCCTGAAAAATCAACTATAAAAAAATAAAATTATAAACATATATTTGCAAAATGTATAAAGATTCATGCCTATTGTATATACTTTCTAGATACCCTTCCCCCCCCCCCCCCGTAAATCCGTCTGATATTTTCGTGCACGAAGTCTACTGTTACTTATGCGCGTGAAAACTTTCGGCGGCGGATGAATCTTCTGAGTGAGAACTACATACTTTAGGAAGAAGTACATCAGCGGCTGTCGAAGATTCCCGAGAGACCCAAGATCGAAGATTGATCGAGTAGAAACTCTTTTATCATATCGACATTTTCCTTTTCCACGAGAAAGTCTCAATGGGCACGTATGTTTGCATGAAATAACGGTTATTGTATTTTTATCATTTGAGCCAGTAATTTAAAAAATATTGATATAATTTCTTTTACAGCAAAATTTTCGTTAACTTCAACTCGCAGACTGGATTTCGCGCGAAATAAACACGAATATTGTGCCACAGGCGGTTAAAATATGAGAGTGCGGAAAAACGAGATATATGGTTCATTTAAAGTTCTCCGAACGCGATGATGTAATCTTACCTTTTTATTAATAACACGTAAACATTTTCGAAGCACGAAAATTCATCTCATTTTTAGATAAGGGAATTTGTGATTCGAGAGTCGGATGTCGTTCGTCCGGACGAGATAGTGACGGTCGTGTGTATTCTCTTTCTTTCTCTCTCTCTCTCTCTCTCTCTCTCTCTCTCTCTCTCTCTCTCTGTTTCTCATCTTATTACTTGCCTTTGCCGAGTAACGTATGCACACGGTATCGTGCGTATCGCGATACGTGTATGCGATATACACACGACTGGTCTAACAAGAACCGTATTTACGTAGCCAGCGGCCGCATGCGAGAACGCCTCGTGTAACTAATCGCGTATTCCAGGCTATTGCTAAGAAACGCACTGAAGAAACATCCCTCTAAAAACAATGATTCGCAACTCTGACAAGAAAACGTGATTTTGAAAAAAATTATCAAAGATTATGTTACGAAAAATCATGTTTGAAATAGATACTCTAGCTAGTCAAATCTTGAGGTACTAGCATAAATTGAACATGTTTGGTTATTTTAACTTAGATACAGATATCTCGAGAACGATGCATTTTTTGAAATAAATTTCAAATAAAAGTTGTAAGGTTTGAAAAGAGTTATCAAATTATTATTTAGATTTCTTTCCAAGACCTTATTGGTAAAGGAAACGGAAACTCTAATCAAAACTATGGAATTTTTATGATAAGGTGCTAATTTCACTCATTTGATGTTCATTTCAAACTCTACAACTTTTTTTTCAAAAATATATTGTTCTTGAGATACTTTATGTCTAACAATAGGTTGAAATGATTAAATATGTTCTGCCTCAAGTCAGGTACAGAATTCAGAATCCCAAGATTTGACTACTTAGAATACCTATTTCAAATTTAATTTTACGACTGGTAATGTATTTTTGATATCACTTGCAATATAGCAGCAGTTCTCTTACGAATGATATTGTAAACGATATTCTCATATTTCCTTTACAGAAATTGAATACGGAAAGATAATTAATTATTTAGTAATTAAGTATTAAAAGTATTATTGTTAATGTTCAAAATGAGTGATTTCAAATATTAAATTGACTAATATCTATTAAATTAGATTTCTGCAAAGATTTTATAAAAAATTACGAAATTTTTACGATAAAATGGTATACTGTATTATTTGTACAAAAATTTTTCGTGATTTCTTATAGAATGTAGTGACCAAATTGCGAAAAATGAACTTGGCACCATTTTAATTTAATTGGAAGTAAATTTTGTTAACAGAAACGTTAAGACAAGATACAACAGTTGGCAAGATGTACGTTATTTAAAATGAAGGACTCCTTGTAAAATAATGGAATAAATAATGGCACTTGTTTGTCATTTAAGTCTAAAATAATGCGATGTTATTCACAAATAATAAATGAGAATGATATGTCTCTCATCCACCTCCGTATTCTCTTTTAGTAAACCAATATCGCGAATAGTTAAACTACAGAATGTATTTATAGTACGTCTCGGATGCACTTTAACGCGGGTACATTTCAGTGACATAGGTGGAATCATGCGCTGCATTGTGTTACTAAGCAACAGGAGACAACTTCTGTTGAAGAGTCTCGAGCTGCAGGAACGAAGAAGCGCCAAGTATGTAAACCATATGGAAACCTGTATGCGGCGAAATTGAGGAAAATAAACAACACGTCGTACGTGCAGATGTTTAATCGCCAAATACGTAATTTAATTTCTCTTGAAAAATATTTGTCATAAATGTACATTATATCATCCTTTCAAACTATGCTAATCAATGTTATATGTACTTAAGAAGTCTTCCAAAAATTCGATTAAAATTACAAATTGAATCAAGGATAAAAAAAAAGATAAAAAATAAGAAAAATATTCTTAAAATAAATTAGGACATTATTCCATGTAAAAATAGAAAGAATTAAATAAGAGAATATCTGTGATGGAAGAATAATCTTTTTTTTATTAGTAAATGCGTAGAAATCTATAAATATACATATGTATGCAAAATAGAAAATAAAAAAAATATCTATTATTCTGAAATAACACGTATCAATCAGGAAAACATGATGATCTGAGCCTTTGAAGAGGAGGTGCAAAACGAATTTGAATCTCGGGGGTGATCGATTACACCGCTCGTTTCACGTTGCGAAAAATCGCACCACTATTCCCGGGTTAATAACTTTTCTAATGGAAAGTGATAAAGTACTATTTTAACGCGTTACGTGCATTCGACGGAGGCCGCCGCGAGCAGGAAAGCCCATTAACGGTTTTTGTGTAAACCTATGACTAACATGATGAGCCAGCAAGATACGTTATATAATCGTTCGACGATGTTGCACGCGTGCGCTCGTCGGTTAATAAACAAGCATTAAATTTTCCAGCCAGAGGTTCCGAAATGAGCTACTCGATTCCAACGTAAAACAAACTGACAACACTGACGAACAAAGGAATTAACTTAAATTGTTTCCGCTGATGAAATATTGTAATAATATGATTGGCTTAGAAAAGCTTCTCATGATACTCATTTAATTCCAGAATGAAATTAATTAAAATAAACTCGCAGAGAAATTAGTTAAAATAAAATCGTATATACAATTATATCAGATCATGTTTGAAAAAATAAAAATCGTCATTATCAAAATTCATTTATCTTCGATAATTTAGAAAATCATGATGAATTGCTGAAAAATTGTCAAGCAATTTATTATTCGATTTTAGCTTACTATTTTCTTAAAAAAAAAAAAGGCATATCATAAGTTGACATAAAATAACTTTTCATGATTATTTTATATTAATAAGTATATAAAGTATGATAATTTCTGAATTTCCAGAAATTTTTACAATAAATCTCTGGCCAAGATCATTCATTTCACAAAAAGTAAAAAAATAGATTTACACACCACTTGTGGACGATAAATGCACTCGAAGTCCGCTGTATTATAAAGTGTCGTTGACACTTTATATTGTCCGAGTTAATAAAACGGAAACCGTAAAATGGCTTTTCTATCCGCCAACACCGAGAATAATAAAATTCCTCTCGTGAATCACACACTAGCGAGGTATAGCTACAGTTTTAATTGCGGAAATTCTTTCCAGAGATATTTCGAAGCAGTTATCTCGCGCTTACACACTGGAGCCACAACGCGTTTACGCAACGTACGCAACGTACGCAACGTATCGTTACAAAATTATTACATTATAAACATTGTAGCACAAAATAGTTTGCCACTGCAAACCGAATATATCGGTTCCCACATCAACCGTGAAATTCATGTTTAGAATGTTACAGAAATATCGTATGGAAATATAATGTTCACTCGCTATTGTGTTATTGCTGTTATAATGCACAATTATTATTTGACAGATGTTGAAATTAACATAAAATTGTATTCATTAATATGAACATTTAGGATAAATATTTATCGGATGCAAACAAGATGTTATTACATGACATTAAAATAAATTGAGTCCAATTAATGAATCGTTATGCAATAAATATACTAATTGACGTGTTTTCATATGAAAAAATATGAAAATTTCTTTCTCTATATTTTATATTTCTGTTCAGAAATAGACACAAGGAAGAGATAGAATTAAGACTATTCTATTACTAGAGCTCACTTAACTTTAATATTTAGCAGTTTAACTTTAAACTCAAACTTTTAAACACCGCAAATATATAGCAGTGTAGCAACACTGCCCTCACGGATTCTAATTTTGTAGAAAAGCTCACAAGTTATTGTTCTAACTGCATATCGTCGGAATAATACTATTATCGTACAGTGAGATTATAAAGCGTTACGATAAGATAAAGCAGTCGTTTACACGCTCGGATTTATCCATCAATTTTCTTCGATTATCAGTCAGTAATATCTATAAATGCGAGATCACACGCTCCCGTAAAAACAAACCACCGTCGTAATAAAATATCGATAGCAGTTATATTTAGCCCTTCACAGTTTCCGATATATTCAAGCAATAATCCACGACGATCTGCATAATCCTCGACGTTGTTTTCACTCAACTGTATAAGCTATTTTAACTGTGGAACTTACTCCATGTGTATACAAATGCGACACAGAACGCAGAACTAAATCGTGAATTGAATTACTTCTGTTCTTATTTGGTTATCTTTAGAGACATTTATAAACTATTTTTTTTTAACACAAATTTAAGTCAACTTTAAGTTTCACAGTTAAAGGCTATGTTCATTTTATTAATAACATATTGCTAGAATCTATTTTTCATGAGATTTCTTTTTTTATTTGTGAAGCTTTTTGTTTCACGATCTCTTTTCACAAAATTCGAGAAATTAGGCGTTCATTTTTTCTATATAAAAGTGTTAAAAATAAAATGTTAATTTTAATCTAAAAACGTATATTGGATTTTCTGAGACATACGTAAAATGTTAAAATTAACATTTTATTTTTAACAGCATATTTATAATTGCATTTTATTACCGTATTTCTCGTATTTGAAGCAAGATATATTTTCGAAAAAGATCGGACAGGGAAAGGCGAAAGGAGTAATATGCAGAAAGTAACGAAACATGTAATATGGCGATTCTCGCATTGTACAGTCGCGTTCCTGGTGTATATTCCGGAAAGCGTCTCGACTGCGGTACATGACCCCGATACAGGTCGTATGACGTAATTAGGGATACAGAAACAATGCTCGGCTTTGCCATCGCCGTTCTATTAATGCCGCTTAATCTCCGATGCCAATAATTACTCTCAGACCGAATATTATATTGCCTTGAAGCGTCGCTATTCGTCCCGACATGAATTCAATGGGCCGCACAGTTTCGTTTTAATATATCCTCATGTTTTAGTCATAAATATGACTGTCGTCGTATGATTAATTTATCAGTTCATTTCAATGATAACGTAATAATGCAATCCCTCGCGATCACGAATCTTTTAAATTTCGATAGTGCTTAATTGAATTGCTGATTTCAAGAAGAAAGCCAGTTAACCACCTAACTAGAATTCTCTGAGAACTAAAGAAATCATCTTTGCTTTGTAACTTCAGACACAAGCACACACACATATACAGACTTTGCTCTTTCGTATATTACATTATACTCGTATTTATATCTTATTTTATACTGTTTATGCTGTTTATACTAATTAATCCACTTAGACGGAAAACAAGAAAAACAAGAAAAAAAAGAAAAAAAAGAGAGAAAGAGAGAATTCTTCCTTTTTATCAGTGATTCAAAATCACTCTCGTATTTTTACTTGCCCAACGAACGTGCGATGAGAAATTTGAAAAAAACGCGTGAAACGCGACATTCATTTCGCTTATGTTTTTCTCGCACTAAAAACATAATCGCCTCGCGCGTTTATCTATCCGGAATAATTGTGCATCGCAATGACTGGCGACAATAATGGAATCAATAGCACATCACATATCGATAAATTAATACCACGTGTTTTATTTCCGCCACTCCGTGCCGGACGTTTCTCTCGCCGCGCTGCTGTATTAAAACAACGCGATGTTGCAGGTATTTACAGCGGAGAACGCCAGATCCCGAGTAATTCTTCCTAATTGCCAGGGCGGCGCAGCCTGGGATTAAAATGCACGGTACGTGGTGGAAATAGTTAATGCCACACTCGCGAAAATAAAAGTCTCCTTCGTTCTCTTATACACACATATATATTGCCTTTTCTATTTTTTTTTCTTGATAGAATAATTCATGGCATTAAAAAAGTCGTATACCCTCCTCGATAAAATTGTATTTAGCAAAGAAAAACAGAATTTAATGAAGAAAAGACTTATGGGAGAGTTTAAAGAGAGTACATGTTTTAACAATTTTTTTTTAAACAATATTGAGTAAAAATCTACCGATAAAATTAAACATAAATAAATGGAAAACGCTATATTTGATCAAGGAGGATCTTCGTGCCTATAATATTTTTTGTGATTATAAATTTCCAGTTCAAGTAAACTGTGCGCCGATTATTTGTCTATCTTGAAACACGGTCTTAGATTGAAGCTCTGAAGTAGTAACATCATAATTTAATGCATCATTAATATTAAAAGATGTTTTCTATATCAACTGTATCAACATTATTAGGCGGTGATAAGATTATGATATAAAGGTAACGTATGTATTGAACGAGAGTATATAATATTACAAGTAGATAAATAAGAGAGAAAAGCGGATAAAGTGAAAAGAAATAAAATGAAGTAAAGTAGGTAAAGAAGCAAAGTCAGAGGGTTTAATCAGAAAAGTAGGAAAGTAAAGGGATAAGCATAAAAAATTTATAATAATATATGTGCGATAACTTGCGGACGAGATAGATGTATGAATGAGTTAAGAATTTATGTAAACCAAGTCCCCTTCTTGGTTGTAAATATGCTGAAGTGTAATAAATTCTAATATCATTAACTAGTATTATTAAATTGACAAGCAATTTATTATTATTGAAAAAATTATTATTGTTAAAGAGATAAGCTTAAGTATCTTTTAAAATCTTGTAAATAATTTATTGCAAAAAATATTATCTTAGCCGGGATTCGAATCCGAATCTCCCAAATTTCGGATGTCCTTCCAATTCGACTACCGTATGATAATATTAATCACAATGATTAGTATAAATAGGAAGAATGTTTTTCAGGCGACATAAATAAACAATATTAAGTGAAAATCGAGCGATGAAATTAAACACAAATAAATGGAAAACGCCCCATTTCCACTTAATATTATTTCAAGAAAGTTATAAAAATATATATCTTGACCGAATATAGCGTTTTCCACTTTATATTTAATTATTTTTAAGTCAAGGAGCGCAAATTTTGATATTTATATCGATACGTGCATTGTGTTTACACGTGTATTATTTCTTGATAATTATACATTTAATTATAAAGTTTACGCTGATATGAGAAATATATTACACAAAGTCAAAAACAATGACGCTAAGAGGGAGCGTACCCTCGTCACCGTGAATTAAAGTAAAAGGGCAAATGGTGCAGTGGGACGCACACGGTATTAAAGAGGCCGGGGTGTCGGAAGGAGAATGATTAATCGTCGAGCAATCTCTCTTATGCGTTTGTAAAAAAAGAACAAAAAAAAAGAAAGATATGCGTGGGTGAACACAAAAACAATCGATGATATCAATAATATGACATGTTTACGAAATATATCATACAATTTTGATCTATTCACTTTACTTAATGTAGTACTTATTATGTATAAATTCATATATGAGATATCCAATATTTAGTAGTAGTCTCTTATAGACTATAGAGATAATTTCTATTTTTAAAAATACAGTAATTTGGTATTTAAAAGTAAAAATCCGTTTCAAACATTAAAGTAAAATTTTCTATTATCCATTTACAATGACGGAGTTTGTATTAAAAAAATTATAAAAGTGTCAAAATAGCCGTACTAAATTAAATCTAAGGCTGAAAATATATATATTCTTGAAATTAGATTTTCAGATTCTCGAAGATGTTGAGAGCTAGAGATTTTCCTGGGTTTTATTTCCAGAGATTATATTTTAAATAATTTAAATGGAACTTTAAAAATTTGCAAGCATCAGGTATAAAGCTTGGTGGAAAAAGATCAATTCCTTTGAGAATATATTCTTGCAATAGTGTGCAGAATCTTCTCTAAGATATCTCGTATACAAAAGAGTGGACTCGAAATGTCAACGATCTAATATTCCTTTGATACGTGAGATCGTATACGTCCACTTGCTAAATAAAAGACAATTTTACATATTACTGTATTAAATATTTTTCGAGTTTAATGATATATTGCACTATCCGAGTGCAAAAGCTTCTATATCTTTAGAAATTGTCCTAAAGATACGTGTGTGACAAATAAAATTCATGTAAGATCATTTTAACAAAATAAATAAATAACCAAAAAATAAAATAAAATCTATTAAGTTTTTACCATAAAACATTGCAGCTTTCATTATAAATAAAATAATAGCAAAATACAAATATTGCATTTGCATAATTCTGTTTTATAATATTCACTGTAGTAAAAAAATCAAATCTAAGAACAATGTAATGGAAGGATATTCCTATAACCCCGGTTTTTAATTTTCTGGTAACTCGTGACTAAAACCTAAGACATAATTGAAAAACACAGACAATAGGAATAGGGAATAATAGATTTCAATCTATCAGAAATCGATGCAATATGAAAGTTTTTGAAAGTGATAGATTTAAATATCTTATCCCTTATCCCTATTGCTTATACTTTTCAATTGTGTCTCAAGATTTAAATTTAACCTTATTGAATCTGATAATAATATAAAAATTGTTTTTCTAGCTATGATTAATTATTAAATTGATAATTTTTTTATGGTAATTTTAAAAGTTATTCACTACAAAATCATCAGTTGAGTGATTAATCATAGATCGAAAAATATAATTTTTACATTATCATCAGATTAAATTTAATCATAAATTAACCATAAAATGAAAAATTAGGCCTATCTGTTACGTATTTAATTACTAATACACCAAAATGTTTATCAAAATATGAAAAAAGATAGAATAAGAAAAAAAAATGTAAAAAGGATGTTAACAGCTTCCTCCTTCATGCTTTTGGGTCAACTAATGTGAAGTCTAAAGCAAAACATAATTCAAATTTGAAAGGTTACAGACAACTGAATGTTTAATGTACGTAAGCATTAGTATTGACAAAAGTACGAATGCTATTCCGTGTATTTATGGATGCACAAGAGAAGAGGTTGCGTCGTTCGAAGTTTCAATATATCAATCAATATTGTTCTAACGCGAAGCATGAATATGTCGGCACGAAGGTTACACGCCGTGATACCTCAATACGTCTAATCAACACTGACAAACGTAAAGGTTGACTTCATGTGGACGCGCACAGTGATCGCGTAGAGAAGGAAGAGATTACATCGCAAGACATCTCAATATGCATAATCAACAGGAACGAGCCCAGGATGTCGCTCTGTCTATCTTACGGATGCATAAAGAGCAGCTCATGTTGACCGAAATCTCAATATGTCTAATCAACATCATTTCATCACATAGCATTAACATTACTCTGTATACCTCTGAGATCTTACGCTGATATTTCATTTGTCGTACAACAATGGATGCTTTCTAGCAAGATGACACAATATGAAAACTATGACCGGTATTCTTAGTCGGTTCTTATTTCAAGATCGTCTTAAGTAAAGCCTTAAGATATAAATACGCATTAAATATCAATAGTAACTCAATCTTTTCAAGTAACATTATATCGCTTAAGTAACATTTTGTTATTTTTAACTTCCATGTGTCTCAAAATGTAAGTCAATCCGTTTCTGTGGTTAATTTCAATGTAAAATGACGCCTACATTAATACATGCTTAGTAACCAATAAATCGAATTTTTTTTATTCAAATTTAATACACTTTCTTAAGTTAAAATGTTTAACTTTATTGTTTTAGTTAAATCAAATTTAATTTAGTTAAAACGATATATCAAGTAGAAACAATGGTAACTTATAGAAATGATTAAAAATAAGTCAAATTTGATATAATTTGACATTAAGAATTTAACACTGTATGATTTACTTCGTTTGAAAAGTGTTGAGCCTCAATATGAAGATGGCATTACTCGTCAAAACCATTTCTGGTATTACAATCGTACATATTTTGCAAGATACCTGTGAAAATTGTAGCCATTTTGGACGCTCAGTTATTGTCCGAGAGTTATTGGCCCTTGTATATAACATCTTAACGCTGTACCTAAGACAGTCTTAAATATAAAAACCAAGATAAACACCAGTTTGTGGCACAAAAAAAAACTTAAAAATGTAAGACTAGGAAGTAAATCAATATTTTGAATTTCCTACTGCTTATTTCTTTACCTTTCATTGTGATCGACCGATTTGCTTATATCTTGCCTTTTTTGTGTCACGGCCTTCGCAATGAATCATTTCATCTTTAACATTGGTAAACAAAGATGTAATGATTCATCGTGTTACACTAGCTGCATTCGATTTGACCGCTCACGCGTTGTAAGCTTCATTTTATCTTCTTTTCGCATGCAATGATTAATGAATAAAGATAGAATAAAGCTTATATCGCCTGAGTGCCTAAACTGACCATAGCCATTATGTCATCAATGGATATTTTCCATTTCGTGACACATGGTCGACACAAGTATCGTTCTATCACTGAAATGCTAAGATAAAACGATGTTTGTGTTGATTTGTGTTATTAGTGGCCAATTTCTTAATCTCAAGATAACTTTGCGAAATATCTCCCAAATATCTCATTTATTCGCGAGATATCTCCCAAAGTTATCTAGAAATGAAGTAATTGGTCATAAAGCATGTTGTATCTCTTGCTAAAAAGATTCTCATCTTATAATCGATTGACTATAAGAGGATTTCTGGAGACTCGGGAACTCCATTCTGTAGCCAATGAATGGACTTGAAAATATTTCTCGTATGATAAATAAAATATCCTTAAATTATTTTATCAATAACAACACATATAAATACCGTGTCAATGGTTCAGTAGAATGTTTATTTTGCAACTGTTGAAAGTTTTCTTCTTCACTGAGGTAAGACTATTTCTTTCTACCCATTTCTACTAATTTAGTTTAACTTTGATCTTGGTTCAATTAATTCTTCATTTTTTTTAGTTCTAAGAACCAGAAAAAGATAAAGAGTAAGTTAAATTGAGATCAAAGTAAATCTATACATTGGTAAAAATGGACATTACATTTAAAAGTATAATCCAATCAGCGAATCAAAAAATTTCCAATAGTTTCAAAATAAACATTCTGAACGGTCATTGGCTACACTCAGCAGAGAAAGCAGCTTTGCAACTGTTATAAAATTTTTTGTAATATGATTAATTTATACATTTAGATTCAAGAAATCAAGAAGAAGAGAAACCAAAATGATGTAAAAAAATTTTACAACAGTTGCAAAGCTGCTTTCTCTGCTGAACGCAGCCAAAGAAAAGATTCAAAGGGAAGATCGTATCACGTGTGTGAATATCACGCGTATCAACATCAGCAGGCAGCAACGTCGTTCCACACATTCATAGGCATATAAGGAAAGAGGTCGCACGGCGTATATAGAACTTCGTCATTGTCCGTCCTAATAAAAACGCTATCCTAGACATATACGGGAAGCGGTCGCATATGAAATGCATGAACGGCCTGAAACTCTACAGACAAGCTAATTAACGAGCCCTGTTTCGTGCATCCATAAATACGCAAAGACATCGCGCATCATCTCGACGCACGTAGTGCGTATTGTCGGTATCAATGATACTGCATATATATGTACATACATACGCGGTACATTCGAGCATGAGAGAAAAAGAAGTTACATCGAAACGCTCGCGCTGTCCAGGTCGCAAAGGATTACCACCATCATCGTCGTCATCGTCGTCGTCATCGACGCCGACGACGACGACGACGACGACAGTGGCGGCGGCAGCAGTGGCGCGCAGCGCGAGCGTTAGAAAACGTGTGCAGAGTATACTCACCGTGTGGCTACCATAGGGCCTAGGAAGGGTGGTATTGCTGCCGGAGGTAGGGGTAGACACGGGGGGGGCGAGCCGCTGTGGTGTCTCCGTGCGACGAAGACGATTCGTAGACATGAGGCGGCACGGAACGCACCTCGTCGACTATGCCGCTCGTCGTACACACAGGTACCGTGCCGCACGCACCACGTACACGCGCCGTCATCCGGCGTGGTTGTGGCAGAGGGGGTGGAGGGAAAAAAAACCCCGAGAAAACCGAGAAGGTTTCGAGGGAGAATCCGGGTACCTCGTGATCTCGTCGACACACCACACACGCACGCACGCACGCACGCACGCACGGCACCCAACGGCGGCGACAGGAGAGGAAGGGGGAGGCAAAGGCGAAGGGAAGCCGGGAGAGAAACACTCTCCGGATGACTCGTCACGAGGCACCGAGAGGCGCACTAGGAAGCGTAGTATTCCGATGACGACGATGACGACGGCGGCGGCGGCGGCGGCGGCGGCGGTGGTGGTGGTGATGGTGGCGGCGGCGGATTAATATGGCCGTCCCTCGGTTGACAAGAAGGCTCTGATCGCGCGTAAAAACGAGCGATTGCAACGCTGGCGGTAGCGGCAACGGTTGCTCGGTGCTGTTGGCACAACGACGAAATGGCACGGCGATGCGACAATGACGGCGACGACGACAGCGGTAGCGACGCACTTCGTTGACGGCCTTCTTATAGCTCGCATACAACGCGCACGCATTTGTTTCACTCGCGGGGAAACGACCACGCACCACCCACGAGCACAATGACTTGGCTGGAGCTTTAAAGCGCGACGTTGAAACACATTCAACGTATGCGTATCTCTCTCTCTCCCTTACGCGCTGTCGCTCTCCGTTTCTCCCTCGTCGGATTCTTTCCACGCGACCCGGCGATTACGATTCCCTGCTGATTACTCTCTTCTTTCTTCACTCACTCGCCCGTTCTTATCTTGATCTTATTTCTCAGAGCAGCTTCAATCGAAGCACGATCTTGCTATCCCTTTCTCTCTCTCTCTCTCTCTATCTATCTATCTTTCTCTCTCTATCTCTCTGTCTCTCTCCGTTTCTCTTTTCACGTAAAAGTGCGATTGCTTCCGGGCTACGTTTTCACTCGCGACGAGCACGTATACGAGTTTTGGAACACACGTTATCTCTCTCTCTCTCTCTCTCTCTCCTTTTATCTAGCTGTCCGTTTCTCCTTCCTTCGTCCTTTTGCACTCTCTCTATCTCTATCTCACTCGCTCACTCGTTTTCCCTGGACGTTCCGTAGTTGATCGTCAGGAAACACCGAGAGGGAGAGAGAAAGAGACACACACTGTGTGCAGTTGTCGGTGATGAGAAATCTTACGGCACTTGACGGGATCAACGGGCCACCACCTTCGCTCTCTCGTTCTCGTTCTCTCACACGTCCGTTCGTCGCCCGCGACGATGCTTGATGCACAACGGCACGATCCAGACGGCGTACGCGGACGTACACACGCACGCACGGCTATTTTCACGCTACGCGAGGACGTGACGCGACCTCGGTGCGAACGACAACGTCAACATCACCACCGTACGCTTTCGTGGCGGCCATCTTTTTCGGGGATACAGTGGCGATACGCGAATCGCGGAACGTGAAACGCACGCGCGTACATGGGTGTAAGTGCGCGAGGGCGCTGCGCGCGTGCGAGCGGAACTGGCGCCACCCCGCGCCGCCATCGCGACATGTTTTTCGTATCCGACTGTGTGCGTGTCTTGTGTGTTGCGTATTCCGTGCGAGAGCGGCACGCAGGGATGTGCCAAACGCGAAAACTGAGTGTTTTTCGTCGTATGCGGAGGAGTGTATAAGATTGTATATCTTCAAATAAGACGAAAATTATTTTTTTTAAAGTGAACGAATTTATGAGAATATTTTATAGTTATTTTATTGGTCTATTTAGTATTTGCTCATTTTTGTAATTTTCATCTCGTTTCAAAATACAATTGATTCCAATTGTTGTTTGTATTGCAATTAAATTCTCAAAACTTTTTATATTTAAGTATAAAACTTTTTATGCGAGATATATTTATTTTATTAAAGGCCTAAGCCTTTGGACTATCGAAGCCGACTTCGGAAGTTTGACTTCCGGCCAAGGTAATATTTTTTGTAATAAGAATTAATTATTTACAGATTTTAATATGTTATTCAGCATTATTAAGATCGTTTCGAAGATGTAAATAAGCATCAAAAATTTGTTAAATTGCTGGTCAATTTAATTCGTGATATTACTGCAGTTTAGTAAAGCGTTTCAAGGACTCGAAAAATCATTTCGGCGCGCGTTTCTAAGGACTACATATGTATATAAATTCACACAAGAACCATACGATTTAAGATCCAGCTATCCAGCTAGACCGTTTAAGCTTTGATTCCTATAATTTGTGTTATAAAAAACAATAGACGCATTTAAATTCTGCTTGGTCGGCGCATCTAATATGTATGAGTATATCTGTTTTTTATTAATTAATTAGTGTACACTTTTTCGTTTTGGCAAAAGCAAGAAGTTCTAGCGCAGTCCAGTGCAGCAATAAAAGCAAATTGTATATTTTTAGCAATAAATAGCACAAATATTGTCTAAATCTTATTCTCAACATTTAACAAATATATCGCTAATAAATTTATACTAGTTATAACTCTTGCAAGTTGTTTCTACAAAAAACATGACTACAGAAAACGAAGTTTTTATTTAAAATTCAATGAAACAAATATTATTGTTTTTGCGCGTTTCCCTTATATTTTCCATAAAATATGCGAAAAAGAAAAGAAAGCGGGAATAATAAAACGTAATTTCAATTAAAATATATTTAAAGCTTTTTAAATAGAATTTTTCTATTCATTCAATCAATTTTAATAAATATTTAATTCAATACTGCCAACTAAACATTCATTTATAGTAAATAATTAATTATTCAGTAAAAAGAATGATTGAATCAAATTAATATTTTTTTTATCAAATATATCTCTATTTAATAAATATTTAGTTGGTAGTATATAGGCTGTGGTCAAAGTCTCACTACAAATGTTTTGAAGTATTTGATTATTAAAAACCAATTAGAAAAAAGAATTTTACAAACTGACCAATTAAAAAAATGCTTCAAAGCGTTTTCAATATCGCGTTGACCATACTCGTATTCGACTGATTAGTTCTTAAAATTATATTTTTTTCTCAGTGTACTATAGGAGCAAGAAATACAAATTGATACAAGAGTCATCCTTGTTCGATCACCCAGCAACACAAAGTATCCAAAAGAGAGACGTCTTTGGCGTCTAAAAGATGTCTTAAAGACAATGTGCTGTCTGGGCAATAAGAAACAAAGATAGAATAACTTGTGTTGATTTGTGCCTCTGCTGGAAAACTCCCGAATGTAAATAAATATATGTGTATGTGTATATGTATATTATGAACATGATTATGGAAATGGAAATGGATATGAAATGGAATGGATATGAAAATGGATATGGAAATGGAAATGGATATGGACATGAATATGGATATGACTATGGATATAAAAATAAAAATGGAAATGGATATAGATTGGAAATGAATATGAATATGGAAATTGAATGGATATGGAAATGGAAATGGAAATGGAAATGAATATGAATATGGATATGGCTATAGATATGACAATAAAAATGGATATGGAAATAAAAAATATTTATATACTTTTACGTTTAGCTTTTCTAAATTGTTCGCGTTTTGCTTAAAATTTAACATCCCCAAAAACTTTTACACTTAAACCGAGATGAATATATTCAGGCGTTAAAAAGAAAGAAGAGCGAAGATGTTGCAGTATAAAGAATGCAAGCGTAATGCGAGCAGACCTAATGATTTCAAATTTATAATGAATCAAGATTGCGCAGAAGCATATAATCGAGAGGATTATTGTTTTATTCGCGTTCCTAAGCGATAACAATGCACACGAGGTATATAAATATGTTATGTACATAACCGTCGTGAGAGCGATACCGGTTGATCTCCGTGGAAAGGAACAAAATTGCGCGCATAAACAGTACATGCGAATGCTCGGCGGCCATGACGATCCGGGTTGACTGAGCGGGATGACTTAGACCGAAGGAATAGCTGCGTTCAGCGGACTCAACAGTGAATGCTCGCTGTTGGTATTTTCTTTTAGATCCTTCAATCAGCACTTTAGATCTGGAAGAATACACCAATAGCAGCGAGCGCTCACTCAACTGAACGCAATGTAGAACAGACTGACCGACCGTGTTTCACGCGTTCAACGGAGATGATTCGTGGCGCCACGTTCGATCGTCTCGAAAAACCGATACCAGTAATGTCGCCGATAATCGCGGTTTATGCAGCTGAAAACTTGCCAATGCATGCAAACGCATGCAAACACAAGTTACGCAAACGCGTTTAATTAAATTAAGAAAATTAGAAATTAAAAATATAAATAAGCTGAATATAAATGAACTAACTAAACTAAAAAGATAGCTATTATCTATGCGTATTATTAATGTAAAAATTTCACACTTTGCAATTACTTTACTTAAAATTTTATTATTTAACAGATTAATTTATTGTTTCGTCAACGTAAAAAATATTTTACATATTAATGTAAAAATAACATGTGAGTATATCATATTTTTGAGGAATATAAATTCTTACAAGATAAATGTGATTCGGTGAGTATAAGGTTGATATTAAAACTAATGAAATCTCCATTTGTGTTATCAGCGGTTGGCAGGCATGAATGATAACCAAACATAAAAGTCTACCAAATAATATTTGATCAGTTTTTCACATCGAAATGTAAAAACATTTTCTCTCTCTCTCTCTCTAAGATCATTAATTTGCAAAGAAATTGTTATACCTAAATACCGTATTTTTTAATTTTAAAAGATATTTGCTCCTCGAGATTTACATTTTAATTAGAAAATTATAAGTGTATAAATTAGTTTGTCTATTTGTTCTATTAAATGTTGATTGATTTTTGAATTTCAAATAAGTTCCCAATTTCACGATGCTGATTTTCTAAATTTCAATGTTTCAAATTTCATAATATTAATTTTTTTAATGTTAAATATGTTCCAAATTTCTCAAGTATTATTATTTTTATGAGTAGAATCAAAATTTTTGTTTTTTCTAAACAAATTATTTGATAATTGTGATTATTATGTAACGTTTAGATTAGTATAGTACATGATATATTTTTAAATTTTTGATAAAAAACACAACTTAAGTATCTTTTTTGAAAAAACGGAGTGTAAAGCGGAAACTAAAAAAGGAAAATAAAATCGGTCCTTTTAAAAAATAATTTATATTTGATGTTCTATAAAGGCCAAAAAAATATTTTAATATTTCACTCTTATGTGCTTAAATGTCAAAAAATATTAAATTTATTTAAAGAATAAATTTTTTCTTCAAAAAATATTGTACAAACATATTTTTATAAACTTGATCTGTTATATGTATAAATCGTAATTACATATAAAGAATTTTTTTTTGTCAATAGACTTTTTGATTGCTTAGAAATAAATGCTGTTGCTGATTGTATATACAATTTTTTAATATACATTAGGCATTTCAGAGCAAAGAATTTATTAATTAATTGAATTTTCAATGTTGCGAATTACTCTTGCGCATCTGCAGCATCAAAAATTTAACTCTACCAAAATTATATCAGGTTCAATCATTACTCTTTGTTGTATAAACATCTTAAAAAAGATGGAATGTTTTATTATATGTACTCTATCACTTATGTTTTGAAAAAGGATATTGTTTGTACATAGACAGCTTTTTCGATTGATTTAAGCAATGATCATTCGCAGTTGCGAGATTAATATTTTACAATTTCCTGCACCGCCGCGACAATGTTACGAGCACTGATACCATAATTTTCGAGCAACACCGTTGGTGGACCAGAACGCGGTACCTCTGGCACCGCCAACTTCTTGACAATTACATTTCTTTCCAAAGCGACTGCAGATTGGACCGTTTCTCCTAGACCTCCTTCCGAGTAATGGTCCTCAACGGTGACAATCCTACCGCCGACTTCTTTAGCATTCTTTATGATAGTTTGTGCGTCGATGGGTTTGATCGTAAACGGATCGATCACACGAATATTGATTCCAGCCTTGGCTAACTCATCGGCCGCCTTGATTGCCTCGTGCAATGTTACACCGGCGCCAATCACGAGCACCTGATCCTTAGCGGAAGATTTGATTACTTTGGCTTTACCGACGGCGAAGGTTTCATCGTTCTTGTACAAAACAGCCGTTGCCGGACGAGAAGTGCGAATGAAACAAATGCCCTTAGTATTAGACGCCAGTTCAACGGCACGCTCCGTTGACACGGCATCGCTTGGGTAAAAGATGGTAGAACCCGGGACCGCTCGGAACATCGCGATGTCCTCTAAACCCATCTGCGAGGGACCATCTTCGCCGATAGATATACCGCAATGTGAACCGACGAAGTTCACGTTTGTCTGAGATATCGCACCCATGCGGATCTGCAATAGAAGTCAATAATTTATCCATTTCTTCATTATTATTGCGTGTTAATTTTCAAGAATTTGATTTGTGTCTCACCTGATCGAAGGCACGTGTAAAGAATGTTGCGAAAGCTGACACAAACGGAACGGTACGGTCTCTGCAAGCAGCGCCAATAGCAACACCTACAACATTCTGTTCGGCAATAAATCCTTCGATAAATCTATCTGGATCAACCACTTTTATTTTCTCAGCATAAGTGGAATTCTTAGTATCACCATCCAAAGCTATAACACGAGCATTATTCTTTGCCACCTAAAATAAAACAAAAGATATATTTGAAAATATATTCTTGAATATATTTTCTTGAAACAAACATTAAAAATATCAAAAAACGTACAAACCTTTGCAAGAGCCGTGCCATAGGCCACTCTAGTAGCTACTTGTTCGCCTAGTTTGTAATTTGGAGGAAAAGCCAATGCAATGTTGCTGATATCTACAATGGGAGCATCATCTACAAGTGGCTTTTGTGGATGCAGTTGAAGATTACCAGGGTTCTTTAGAAGTCCATTTAAATGCTGTAAAATTATATATAAAAAAATATATTACAAAAATTTAAAAAAATATTGAAATTAATATTTATAATATTGTTAATATCAATATATTGATACTAATATCAATATACCTGAAGAACATCAGTCGCTCTATTGCCCAGAGGCTTGCCGTGCCAGTTTTCTGTATCTTCGATTTGAGGGAAGTTTTTGCCCTTAAAAGTTTTTGCTAAAATGGCAGTGGGACGTTCTTTTGTATTTTGTGCTTCATGGAATGCCTAAACAACACAATTTCTTTAGCATGTATTTACTTATACAATCATATCACTTAATATAGTTACTATACCTTCGCCAATTCTTCCACATCATGGCCATCCACAACTAAGGCATTGAAACCAAAGGCCTCTAATCTTTTGCGGTAAACTTCCATGTTATGTTGTAGCGAGGTCGGTTCACTTTGTCCAAGACGATTTATATCAAAAATGGCACAAAGATTATCTAATTTGTAGTAGGATGAAAAATGAAGGGCTTCCCAAATGGAACCTTCAGCCGCTTCTCCGTCACCAATTAAACAGTAAACACTGAAAAATAAATTAATGTTTGTTATCAAAGATATTAAAAAAAAAGAGAAGATGGATTTAAATATCGAAGTAAATTTCAATAATTTAAATAAATTGAATATTAATTGAATATTAAATAGCATACCGGTAACTGGCTTTATCATAGTTCTTTCCGACGTAAGCCATGCCTGCAGCAACTGAGAGACCTTGGCCTAGTGAACCGGTTCCTACATCTACAAAATTAAGCCTCGGGGTAGGATGCCCCTCCAGATCGCTATCAAATTTTCTTAAATTCAATAATTCGCTGGTCGGGAACAAGCCTGCTTCCGCCCATGCTATAATAAAACGTAAATGTAAAATATATAATTGTATATATAATAATATATCCACAAATGTAATATATATAAAATAATTATTCAAAAATATCGACAATGTTACACATTTAAAAATTATGATCAATAAAAATGTTATTGAATTAATTATTATATATTAAAATATATTAAAATATTTTGATTTACTGATTATATCAAATTAATTACGTTAATAAGGTGCAGTAATTTATCGGCAGTAAATTTACCTGCGTAGAGAATTGGAGCTGCATGGCCTTTACTGAGGACGAATCTATCACTGTTCGCATCACGTGGTGCTGATACTTTATAACGCATTGTATGGAAGAAGAGGACGGACATAATTTCGGCCATGGATGAACATGATGTCGGATGTCTGGAGCAAAACAAGATCAGTATAAAATTAAATCCGAATGATTTACAGTTCCAGACGATAAAAATACTTAATTAACGGTTCTTTTTTCTAAATGTTTACCCAGCGATAATTCTGTCACGTAATCGAACGATATCTGTTTTTCGTTCACTATCGCGACAAGGTCAGAGGTACCGACAATATATTATCAGATTTATTCTATCTTCAAGTATATTCAATTCTCTTGCCGTGAAAGGTTACGGGGACAGCGATATTCATAAATATAACAAATATTTGTTACAAAATGTTACACAACACTTTATTTTTCATCATCACTTGCTATATATAATTCAATACAATTAAATTCATTTTTGTCTATTATTATCTCCTATATGTAACTAAAATATGATTAAAGAACAGATATTAAAAAATAGAGGCGAATGAAATTTAAGTCTCTATTTGTTATTTGAGTCACTATTTATTACGTTAAAGAAAAATCATCCAAAATTCATTGTACAATAATGATTTTACAATTTGTATTTTTATTTTTAGTTTATTTAATGCGGTTTAAAGATTAATATTCCATCTGGATGAAAAAGCGATGTTTAAGAAATATGTTAGCTAATTATGATGTTAATTATAATTTGCAATTTCTCGCCATACCCGCTCTTTGATGCTTCAGTCGCTTTCACGCATTCAATACGCAGTTTGTTTGCGATATGTTGGAGTTTTTCCACATCCGTGTCTCGTACCATCGTGAACTGAATTACACCCAAGTCTTTTGAGACTGTCGTCTATTAACGAACATTCGATCGCGACTGCCGGCGAGTGAAAGGAGGTTTCGCCGGCAAACGGACTGACTGCTGCCGCGCGATTATCTCCCTACCTCTCTAACTCATCCCTACAACGACGATTACAATGATGACGACGATATATACAGCGTATTTAGAATATATACAGTGTTTCGAAACAAATGTGTCAGCGTAAAAACTATTGGAGTTTTTTTCTTCTTTAATATTTTAAAGTCATTGTCTTCCGATTCAAGTAGATGCTTCCACTTTGATTATTTTTACTTAAATTTTTTATTTTTAACAGTATCTTCTTGCACTTGCATTCTTCTACCTTAATCATTACTCTAATTATTTTAGTTTTGATTATTCGAAGCCATAAACTTTAAAAACATAAAAAATCAAAATCTGATTACCTTATTTCCGCCATCTTATTTTGCACTGCAGATAAGTAATTTCATGAAATATATAAATATGTAAATACATTTACATCACAGTGAAGTTGAACATACATATAATAGCGTGTATACTTGATTTGCATATTGGCAATTCAGATTTTTCAGACATCTTACATAAGCACACTTCTACTGTTTGTTTTTTCTTCCAAAGAAAAAAAGAAATCGAATTGTTCTAAATAGATTTCGAGAGTTCAGAGATACAATTTTCTCGCATTTTCCTTAATTGATTTATCTGCCTTAACGAAAAACTTACTCTTTATACTAAAATTTATGAGAATCTTTTCTATTAATTATACAGTCGTCGTTCGAATTATATACGGTAAATTATTTATTAGAAAACCTAATGCACCGCCATTATCACATTTCCTTCACTGCGTGACCTCGACGACTGCAAAATGCATGACTCCTTCACTTCTTACATAGTTCTTATAATCGTCCATGTATGAACTGATTGTGAGAAATATAAAATGACAACAATCCGGAAAGACATTATATTATTCATCAATTCGATATCTTTGCAAATACACGGCACATTTTTTCATTTATCAACGATATTTATTTTTAAATCAGTTAATTTATCATTAAAAGTTTATTAATCATAAATATAATAAACTAGGAATGTAATATATATTTTATTTATATATATATCTAACATAATATATAATAAATTAAATTAAATTATCCATCTTAAATCCTTTTAATTTTTATAAAATAATATTACTTTAATTGATTAAATAATAATTCATTAATTCCTCCCTAATTTTGGAGAAATTGCGGGAATACTAGAAGTGCGAGTCATCAAGAACGCGCTTGTGAGTTGAAAGAAAAAGTAATGAACTAGCAATTCCTTAAATTATATTGCTGACATTCCGATTTGGTGTGATGAAAAAGAATCGTGGATAGCGTGAATAGATTTTATAATTTAGCTTAATCTAATAACACACGCGCGCAAATTACTAACATAGGTTAATAAATAATTTTAAAAGAACAACGCGTTTGTTTTTTTTCACTTTTCATTTTTAAGCACAAATCGATAAAATTTTTTTTGTACTTAATTAAATTTGCCTCTAATTAAGTACAATTAAATAAAATTGTGCTTCAGATAAATAATATATAATTTACACTGATCATCGCATTTTTCTTGTACATTATACAAATGAATAGAAAGATCATCTTCGCCTGATTACAGAGTACGAATAATTCATGCTGAGTAAACTGAAGTTATATTAATTTGAATATGCACTCCAAAGCCTTCACGAAAATACGTTCGATATCTTCGTTCGTTTTAGAGCCATGGCATTGCATGGCACGCAAAAAAACTCAAGCAGTAAAACGTATAAAGCAATAAGCAAATTGATCATCACAATAGAAACAGTAAAGTCACATCATAAACAGTAGCAAATCCAACACGTTGATTTCTTTACTGTTCACGTTTTACTGCTGAAGTTTTTTGTGCGTCATGGCTCTTATTCGGAAGATTGAAATGCTTTCGAAGAGACATGATTAAATAAAGGGCGCGGGAATAAAATGATGTATCATTTTACCCTTCTTCAATATTTGATGAACAACAAGGATATAATGATATCTTATCGGATGCGTAAAACGGAACGCAAAGTTAATGATATCATATAAAAAAATCGGAAATCATACGATCGAGTTAAGCCCGTGTCACACTAAATGCGATGATGATTGAGAATTATGTGTGTGTGTGTGAATTGAAGAGAATTCAGTCAATCAGAACGAAATGGATGAATCAATTAATAGAAATAATCTTATTTTCGGTCAAAGTAGATCTTAATGCTTAATAATAATAAACTATGATTAGTCAATTTTTTTACGGCTTGAGACTTAAAGCTTAAGTTTTACGCTATAAAATCTTGTTGGCGTAGTTTAATGTATCATCTATCCTTTTTTAATATTCGGTGGACAACAAAAATTACATAATATATCATACACATCATACGTGAAATGAAATCCTAATTTACAATCTTCAATCTCGAATATATATTATAATTACGGTTGCCAGTTT
This sequence comes from Acromyrmex echinatior, assembly GCF_000204515.1. Next base: position 994,337 of record NW_011627088.1, on the reverse strand, counting down.
TCTCCGATTTTTAAAAATTGTGATTTCATTTATTTTACCAAATAATCGACTGCTACTTTAAAAATTATTACTATTGTAATATGTTCTTTTAAAAAATGTAAAACAAAAAAAAATATCAAATGTTTTCCGTCAGCCAGAGAATCAAAGACCTTTTTTTGTTCAAAAACCTTCGGACGAAAATCGAAGAATTTGACACGGGCTTTAAATTTAATTAGAAATTAAAATTCGACCGTCAGATAATTTACTTTAATCTATTTCGTTCTGATTGGCTGAATTCTAATTTTCAATCTCTCCAATCTCCAATATATAGTGTGACATGGGCTTTAGGCTGAATCGGCGTTTTGCGTTAATTTACAACAGTCCGCAATTCAATTCGTATCAATTATGAATAGCCGCGTTATATTGGGCGCGATATTTTTATCAGGAATCATGCGAATCTATCATAAAAACACGTGCCAAGATGTATATATATATATATACACTCTTTACGCTATAAATACTCCGCAATTAATTAGTAATGCTACATTTGTACAACGCATACGTCAACCGTGCGCAATCAATCAGGTGTCAAGTGTTTTCTTAATATCCTCCGACTGTAATTTTTAAACTATTATTCTGTCCTTTTCATGAAACGTCGGATACTTGTGCTATTTTAAATGTCGTTTTAAAACGCAAATGAAAGTAATTAACATCTCGACGGTTGCCTAAATCGATAACATTCACGCGGGAATTTCCAAACACGCGATTACATCATTATCACGCAATCATGAGATGCGTTCTCGCTTATCATCGTCCCTGGCGATGTGTACGTGTCTTCCCGCAGCCAAGTCCACCGGTCAGAGTTGCCGGAGTGACCGTATTCGTTTATCATCGCCGATTAGGAAGTGGATGACGGACTCACCCGGATTTGCTGGCCTGCGTCGCCTCAATCGAATGAATTCTCAACTTGTTCGCGATGTCCCGTAGCTCCTGAATGGTCTTCGACTCCGGCTTGTGATAATTTGCCATGTTTTGACCACGTGCGTGCGTGTCTCAGCGACTTTATTGAACAGCTACCTCGTGGCTTTTTCGATGGTCCCCGCAAAAATGTAGCGAATGTACACGAACGTGCGCATGCGAGCGTGCAACAAGTACATGCAACACATACGTAGAATCAGTAGATTCGCGGGGCCCGAGAACACTCGAGGACGTCCGAGGATAGCCGAACATGACTATAAAGACCAGAAGTGCCAGAACACAGTCACAGACCTAGTTTCCACCGAGGATTTAAACCGAATAAGAATATAAGAACTAATCAACTATAGTCGAGTATTCCTCTGTTACAGTCGAACGACAGGAGAATGCTCGACTGTAGTTGGTTAATTCTTACATTCTGATCCGGTTTAAAGCCTCGGTGGAAACTAAGCCACAGACTTCTAAGCTGTGTTCAGGAATTAGGACCGGTCTCACCAACTCCGATTAACCTGATCGATTAAATGTCAATCGTGATTGGTCAATTCTGCTGAACAGTAAATGCAATTGGTCAGTTCCAATGTACAACTAATCGATTGAGTTAATCGGAGTTGGTGGGACCGGCTCTAACCCAAACAGAACAACAAATCACGTCAAAATGACATTAAAATGAATCGAAAATGATTAAAAAAATGACTTTTAGTGATTATTTTGGAATCATTTTGATATCATTTTGATATCATAATGACTTATTTTTCTGCTTGGAAATGCCCATTTGAAACTGACCAATCACATTTGCTATTCAGCAGAATTGACCAATCACGATTAATATTTAATCGAATTAGATTAATAGAAGTTGATGAAACCGACTCGTAGTTTTTGAAGATGTTTTCAAAATTAAAGGCAATTTTTTCGAGTAAGCTTTTATAAAATTAAAATCAAGGGCAACCGAACTTAAGCCTGCGGCACACGATGCTTGTATTCCTGGATTGCTGGATTAGAATCTTGCCATTGTATTGGCTGCGATACTGGCACTGCTTCGGTCTTAATCCTAAAATCCTAAAATTCAGCCAATGGATTACAGATTTCAGTTAGGGTCAATTAAGATTAGCAATCCTATTGGCTGAATTTTGGGAATATTAGGTTCTGCGCACAATAGAAAGAATAAGGAATGAATGCCTGTATTCATAATCAGACCTTGTACTTAAGGCTTCCTTAAATTTATCTTAAGATGCTCAGCAGTCAATGAAATAATTCGTAGAGTATCTAAAGATAAATTTAAGGAAGCCTCAAATGTAAGATCTGACTATGAATACGAGTATAAGATTAAAGAATAAACGATTTCAACCTATCAGAAATCGCGAATTCCGATGTATTTGATTTCTGATAGGTTAAAATCATTTATTCTTTATTTCTTCTATTGTGCGCAGGGCCTTAGGGCCATTTCATAATCTGCACATAAACGTGTGCATAAAGAAAATTATCACATTTCTGTCATAAAGACAAACATAAAATACGATTTATGCATATGATTATGCGGCTATGCAAGTTTGTGTGGACTTAGGGTTAAGACCAAAGCATAAATCAAGCATAATTTCGTTGTAATTAAAACTAAATAATCGAAAAAAAAAGAACTAAATAATCACGTGTTGAGATACAAAATTATGAATATTCTTTGGTCACTTCCAAAATACAATAATTTCTGTTTTTTTAGAACTTCAATCGATCAGTGTGGTTGTTAACAGTTGACATATCAGCTGTTTCAAATAAATAAGTACCATCTGTCGAACTTGTCAAGTGTCGAACGTTGTTTTTACAGATAAATTGGAAAGAAAAACTCCATCAAAGTTACAACGTTCATTTGCATTGTGTAAACTTTTACGATATGTTTTATAAATAAAATAATTATTACCCGGTTTTGCGTTATGATGTCACTGTTTATTTTAATGCCGAGACGCTGCTGTGTCTCCAAATTGTAAAAAATATTACTTCGCATGAATGATTTATAATTAAAAGACGTGAGTATACAAATATTAATTAAATGGAACAGTTAAATTGAATAAATTACATAACATTCGTATTAAACGAGTCAGTATAATTAATTTTTACACGCTCTCGCAATAATAAATGTATTGTTGTCTAAAACACTATAAAGAATTAATGAACGTATAGTACCTAATGCGTGACATATTTACATTTATTTTATATTTTTTTGATAAAGTTATCTGTAACCGGTAATATGAATTTTTAAGGTTATTGTTTATGTTGGGTAAATCTTAATATTTAATTATTATTAAGTAATATAATTCAAATTATGATAAAAATTAATATATATTAATTTCAAATAAAAACTATTTTATATTAATATTACATGTGATGCTTCATGTATTTTTATTTATTTTTTATTTCTTCTACTATTATTTTATTGTGCTACCAGAATGGAAAAGATAATGGAAGAGACTAATTGCAAGCCTGCGTATCAAGGATACTTCATAGGTCATAACGATGCAGTTACTGCTTTAAACTTTCATCCAAATGCTGATCAACTCATATCAAGCAGTATGGACAACACAGTAATGTTATGGCGATTGAAACATTTAAAGCCAGCTTACAAATTTATAGCCCACAAAGAGGCTGTCTTAGACGTGTGCTATTCACCAAATGGAGAAGTTATGGCCAGTAGTTCAAAAGATAGATCTGTAAGAATTTGGATTCCTAAAGTTAAAGGACATTCCTTTGACTTTAAGCCTCATAGTTCTGTTGTGAGATCAGTACAGTTTAGTCCAAATGGAGAAAAGGTAATCTTAAATTCAATTATCTAATTATTAGTTATTTTGTTATAGATTTTGCTATAGACAGTTTATGCAATTGTTTATTATAATTTTTAGTTAGTTACTGCGTCGAATGACAAAAGTATAAAGCTGTGGATACCATATCAAAAAAAATTCCTTAAGACATTTAGTGGACATACATATTGGGTAAACTGTGCTAAATTTTCTCCGGATGGTAAACTTTTGGTATCATGTAGCGATGACAAAACAATAAAAGTCTGGGATATTACCAGCGGGCGATGTGTCAAAACTTTTAATGAGATAAAAGGTTTGTTAAGTTAAAGTTGTTGCATCATAATTTCGTATATTAGTAACCTAAAGTAAAACTTTGCTATATTAGCTCCTGTTAAATATGTGGAGTTTCATCCAAGCGGTACGACTATTGGATCAGCAAATACAGATGCGTGTGTCAAATTGTATGATTTAAGAACAGATTCTTTATGTCAGCATTATGCTGTTCATACAGAGCCTGTGAATATGATTAAATTCCATCCAAATGGTAAATTTATGTTAACAGCATCTGTAGATTCTACAATGAAGGTAGTTTAAGATTTTGGTTTCATTTAGCGATTTCAATAAATTATTATCCTATTTGCTGTTAACAAGAAACATCGACTAGATTTTAGATATCCTAGAAGGCCGTCCGATTTATACTCTCAGAGGACATTGTACTAGCATAACATCCATAACATTTTCAAAAGATGGTACACTTTTTGCTTCTGGTGGCATTGATAGACGAATTCTAATATGGAAGTGTAATTTATGTGTGAATGACCAAAGTAGAGAAATTCCTGCACAGTTAGTGTCGTCTACAACAAACAAGAAGTTGATAACGCGAATCTCTAGCAAACAAAAATTTGACAATGTGGAAAAATCGACCAGCAGCGAACAAGTACAAGATATACATAACCAGCACGATCAAGAGAAAGTAATAACTTAATATATGCAACTAATTTATTAAACTATAAAAGGCAGCAGTTATTTTATTTTAAAAAACCATGCTGTTACGTTATATCAGAAACTTTAATTTTATAAGATATATACATTTCAGTATAAATTAGAAAAATCAGACTTAAAATCATATAGGAGTCAAGAACTATCAACGAAAGATGAAATCTAAATCAACATGGATATTGAATTTTCTGGAAAGATTCTTTTCCATTATATAAAAATATATTAATTCAACAAAATAAAACATCGTCCGTTGCCTATGTTGAATCAATCCATTAAAACGTTCTGTGGTACAATTATTATATCACACTATAAATATATTAGAATAATGCTTTACAGTATTATAAGAGATAACGAACTAATTCCTTCAAGTATTAGCTTATAGAATAATATGTAAATATGTAAATGTGTAAATATATTTGACAATTTGTTTTCCAAAGAATTTTAAATGAATAGTTATAATGTATATTATAAAGATGAAAGAAATTTTCTAACAAGTAGTATTTCAATGCTTTATATTATGCAGGATGTCTCGTATTTAAATGTCAAAACTTCATGAACGTGCACATCGATTAAAAAAAATTTTCAAGAGATATGCTCATTTTTTTGGTTTTGGAAAAAAATTGTAAAAAGAACGTTTTTATTTTTTACTTATTTATCATTTATTCATTCACACATTTATTTATTTATGTCATTCCTTAATTAAGGCATTGTTCAAAATGTTGATTTTTTTGTAGCAATGCAAGCATTGTACTAACAGCCCGTAGACTGTTGCAATTAGAGTAATGATCATGTGACTTTTTCACTAAGATGGAAATGTAAAAAGTGAAAATTTTATTTTAAAAGTAATGGAGAAATTTTTCACTTTTCACATTTTCGTCTTAGGAAAAAAGTTACATGATTTTTACATTAGTTACATTATCTGAATAGTGTTCTAATGATTTTCCTAATTAAACAATATTTTCATTAAGGAAGTGACACATACAATATATAAATAAGTAATAAATAAATAAGTAAAAAATGAAAAATTTTTTTGTTTTTTTGTTTGTTTGCGATTTTCTCCAAAATGAAGTGAAAATAGGAAAATCTATAAAAGACATCTTTTTATCGATCCTCTATACGCTTCCGAAGTTTTAACATTTAAAAATTTGCTACATCTTATATATACCCAAAAAATACAGCGTATCTTGTGTTACATTATTTAAATTTATAAATTGTAATCAAATATATATATATTTTGTAATTTGTACTGCTTGGACATTTTATTCTACATTATTTTAAATATACTATTTTTGTACACATATACACACACACACACACACACACACACACACACACACACACACACACACACACACACACACACATATGTACGAGTAAGTGTAATTTTTTTATTAAAAAAATGTACATACATAAATATCTCTATATTACATGATATTATACCTATACATTAACAGCAACTGTTGCAATGTATCACATAATATTGCTCATTTTCCTTAATGAATCCCTAAAAGTTTTTCGATCGTTTCTAAAATCTCGAATCGAGCAAAGTGATCACGAAGACTTTCTTTCCTAGTAACGCTATCTTGCTGTAAAAATCATCTACATATCACAGTAAATGGTATGAGATGCTTTGAACGTATTATAAATCATAACATTTTTTTTGTTAAACTTATAATGTTTTATCATTATAATATTTATAAATAGATAATCAATTGGCATCTAATTAGTTGATGATATGATCGTACAATACCTGGAGAACTTAAGATAATTTTTTAAAAATTTCCAAGTATTCGAATAACGAGCCTGACAATCCATTCGGAAATAATTAAAATGAGCTCAAAAAGTAATGTTATTTAACTATTTGAAAAAAATATCCATTTTTAGAACGCTTTTAACTTTCAAAAGGCTTGACCTATAGACAAACTTTTAAAATTAGGAAATCAAATTTATGAAGGAACTATTATCAAAATTAAAAGTAAATTCGTGTATGCATGTACACGGCATAATTACATGTTGAAATATTTTGTGGTAGGACTACTATTCAGATCACTTCTAAAATTTATTTCTTTGGAACTTCAATTGATTAGCATAGTTATTGATATCTGATCGAAATACATATTTAAATCTACAGACTTGTTTTGTTTGGAAAAAGAAATCGACAATTATAACGTTTGGACACAGCGTGTAAACCTTTTCGCTAAGATATTCTGTAAGTAAAATAATATTGTTATGAACAATATATTCTCTCATGAATGATTTGTAATTAAGAGAAAAATATTAATTAAATAGGACAGTTAAATCGAATAAAGAATACAATATTCGCATTGAACTAGTCAGTATCGTTAATTTTTATACTCGCGATAAATGCGTTGTTAATCTAAAACACTAAAGAATCATGAAGGTGTTTTCGTGTTTAATATTTTTTGTATATATATATATATATAGTATATTATTTTATGTATATATTTAGGATTATTATATATATATTTATGTTAAACTAATTCTTGTACCTTAGTACGTATAACAATAATTCGTAAGTTACGATTAAAAATTAAAATTTCACTATATGTCATGTATAATTTTGCTTTTAATTAATTATTCTTTTACTATTGTGGATTCATTTCTTCTTTTAGTCATTTCTTTATTATTTTGTGATTATTTTACTGTGTTGCTAGGACAATGGAAAAGAGTATCTTTAAACGTACGACGTACTTATACCGACAGTGGAAAGGTCACGACGATGACATTACAGCATTAAGCTTCCATCCACAAACTCATACATTGGTATCGAGTAGCCTGGATACAAAGTTAGCATTGTGGAGACTAGATAAGTTGAATTGTGAAAAATTTAAAGCCCATAAATCCTATATATTCGACGTATGCTATTCGCCAGATGGTGAATTTATAGCTACTGCTTCTAAAGATCAATCTATCAGAATTTGGAACGAAGATCACTTAAATTTCGCAGAATACAGAGGTCATCGTTCTCCCGTGAGATCGGTACAATTTAGTCCAAAGGGAGACAAAGTAATTTTTACGTTTTATTAATTATTAATCACAGGGTTGGGTAGTGCTAAGTTAAAAAGATAAAAGTTAAATTAAAAAGTTAAAAAGTTAATTAATTTTAACTTAACTTACAATTTAAACTCTTAACTTTTTAACTTTATTTAGTTAAATTTTATTCGTAACTATTAATTTTTTTTAAGTTAAGTCTCAGACATAATACGCGGTAACAGTGATAACTTAAAATTACTAGAATATTTATAATTTCATTGGTCAACACCTAGCAAATTTGCTCATTTTTGTAATTTTCATCTCATTTCAAATTACACAATCGACTCCCAGATTTTAATCTGTCAGAAACCGTGTATATATCTAGTTTTTGGTAGATTGAAATCAATTATTCCTTATTATTAAAATATAACACATCAATACCTTCGGCTTATATTGACCGTTTGTTCAGTGTAGGAGGACTCATTTTCAATAACTTACGAGAAAATATGTCCGACAAAAATTTCGAAATGATTTTATTACTTATATTTAATAAGTATACGTGAACAAAATATTCGAACAGTATATACGTGTAAACAGTATATATGAACAAAACAAATATTGTAGAATATAGAGTATTTTCTAAATGGAATGTATATTTGTTATTTCTGTTATTTGTAAGGCTAAAATCCTGGAATCATAAAATAAAAAAATATAAAAAACAAATTTAACTTTTAACTTTTTTTATTAACTTAACTTTTAATTCAATGAATTTCATTATAAATTAACTTGTATCTTAACTAAGTTAAATTTTCAAGGTTATTAACTTTAACTTATCTTAGTTCAAAAAAAAAAGTTAACTTACCCAACCCTGTTATTAATCAATCAGATTCTTGTTATAAGTGATTTACGTAATTATTCATCGATATATTTAGTTTGTTTCTGTGTCAAATGACGAAAATGTATTGCTTTGGGTACCTTACCGTGGAAAATATTTCAAGACATTTAGTGAACATACAGATTGGGTCAGATGCGTTAAATTTTCTCCCGATGGAAAACTTTTAGTATCATGTAGCGATGACAAAACAGTAAAAATATGGGACATTACCAGCGAACAATGTGTTAAAACTTTTAATATGGAAGGTTTGTTGATCAAATGCATCATAATTTCATCTTTTAGGAACTTGAAGTAAAATTTTTCTATATTAGTTCTCGTTAGATACATAGAGTTTCATCCAACTGGTACAATTATTGGATCAGCAAATGTGGATGGTTATATTAAATTGTATGATCTAAGAACAAATTCTTTATATCAGCGTTACACTCATGACAGAGGGATAAATATGATCAAATTCCATCCAAATGGAAAGTTTATATTAACAGCGTCTGATGATTATTCAGTGAAGGTACTTTTAATTAAAAGTATTTTAATTAATTAATTTGATTTCATACAGTGATTTCAATAAATTATCACCAAATTGTTATCTGTTGGTAACAAATAATATCGGTTAGATTTTAGATATTTTAAACGGCCGTCCAATTTATTCTCTCAAGGAACATTATGATAAGGTAACATGTATAGCATTTTCAAATAATGGTGAGCTTTTTGCTTCTGGTAGCACGGATCAACAAATTCTAGTATGGAAGTGTAATGATTTATGTATGGATGGTCAAAGTAGAAAGAATTCTACATTGCAATTAGTGTCTTCTGTAACACCAAATAAGAACTTGATAATGCCGAGCTCTGTCAAACCAAAATTTGACGATGGGAATGAAAGATCGAAAAGGGAAGAAGAAGATGAAGAATATATAAGAAAAGTATATGAGAAGCTAATTCCAAAAAACGTAATATAACTTAATATATATAAATATGCTCTATTAAACTACAGAAAATAATGGTTGCAATGTGTTAAAAAATAATAATGATTTGCTAAGTTATATCAAGAACTGTTAGTTTCATAATATACAGGATGTAAATTTTTGCCAAGCGCTTTTGTATAGATAGGACTAAACTGAGTCGAAAAGTCATCTACTATTTTGCAATTTTTGTAATGGTTAATGAAATATTAATTATTAAAAATCACTGAATATTGGTTTTCAATAATTTTTTACTCAAATACTATCAACTTTGCAGAAAAACAGCGAGAGACAAAAATTGTTTGTTTTCTTCTCGTAAAGTTCTGAGAATTTTTTTCAGAATTTTTTAATATCATATTTTCTTATGTTGATAAAAATAAGAAAATGCAGTACTAAAAAGTTGATAAAAAATTCTGAAAAAATTCTTAAATTTCTACGAAAAGAAAATAAATGTTTTTTATCTCTTGCAGTTTTTTGTAAAGTTGATAGTATTTGAGTACTTTTCAACTCAATTTAGTCCGCTCTATCTACACAAAAGTGCTTGGCAAAAACTTACGGGACACTGTATATCAAGCAAGAAAAGAAAGAAAACCTTTAATGGTCAAGCTGGATCTTAATGTAAATTTATGGATGTAAATTTATGTACCTATGTAGCAATTTATTAAATTGCCCACTGAAATAATTTTTTAAATTAATAAATTACTAAATAATTTAATTTGTGATATTATTGTTATGTAGTCCAATCGCATTTCAAGATTGAAAAATTAATTTAGTGCGCAATTTAAGTGATTACATATATAGATAGTATATAAATTCACATATAATTATTTAAGCACTTAAGATCCAGTTTGAAAGATTTCCTTTCCTTTCTTCTTATATGTTCACATATATGGTCCTAAGATCTCTTTGTTTAATATATCATTGCAGTATTTATCAAACACATTAAAAAAATCGCATTCAAAATCAGACGATAGTGCAGGATTATCAGCAAAAATCATGGAATCTGAAAAGATGAACATAATGAACGTTGAATCTCCTCAAGAAGATTATGCAAACTACGTGCCCATGATCCCAAAACAGCCCAACATTTCAAAACAATCCCAAACAGTCTTAAAAGATCAGACATCGTTCAATACACTTTCTAGTCAGTCTATTAAAGCATTAGAAAAAGATTCAGTTTTAAAGCAAATACAATCATTACGTAAAAATTACAATGTATTAGAACAACGCTTGACAATATTAGAACAGTCATTTAAGAAACTATATGTAAAATTGTAGTTTTTTTTAGCTAATACTGATTAATCACTTTGAACAATATGTATGCAGGGCATGTATTTAAAATACTTGTATTTAAAACACGGTTTTTGTATTTTATTTTGTATCTTATATTTTTTAAAATTGAAAAATTAAAAGTTTTTTATACTATGTAATTCAAATAATGACATTAATTGTCAATATTAATATGAAATACATACTTTTAATCTTTCATTATTAATAGTGAAATACAAAATATAAAATACTTTTATATGCTCCGTATAAAATACAAAATATAATTGTATTTATCTTATAAATAATGTTTTTCAAATAAGTAAAAATATTTCCATTACATGCTTAGTCCTGATAATAATGTATGTGTGAATATTGACAATTGTTTAATTATTTAAGCAAATTTTTAATTGAATAATTTTATAATGCATATTACAATCAATTGTTGATTTGATTACAAGCGAAGTTAATTGCAAACGACGAGATAATAGATTATAGCGTAAACTAGCTCGACACTTTATGCGCCACGATTTCTATTACCTGTTCTAATTCTTTGTCTTTTTTCCTCTTCTGTTCTTGATCCTTGCTTATCTTTGAAAAGAGGAGTGAGGAAGAATGAAAGCGAGAGAGGAGGAAGAAAGAAGAAAAAGAGGGGAAGAGAGAGAATAGGAAAGAGAGTAAGAAGGATTATTTATTCGTCTGACTAGTTTGACTGTGATTTTAATTTAATAATATCGTCCGAGTATGATTATCAATTATAGAGATAATTGTAAAGACAAAATTGTAATTTTGCAATAATATACAAGATACTACAGTGCATTACAAGTATACTTATTTAGAGCATTTATATGATAAAAAATCATGAATTTAATAATATGTATTATCCAAATATTTATATTAATATAATCGCTAATTTATATTAATTGTGGATAATATTAACATTCTTCAATTATCTCCGGGCTCCAGACTTTTTGTGAAAATTTGTCCACGGTTGACGATCTTTAATAATATCTTGTTGGTATTATCAATTAAAATGCTTACTAGATTATTAATAGATCTCCAAATACTGTAAAATCATATCTGGAAATAACTAAAATGGATTAATAAGCGAAAGTAACATTATTTTCTTTTAATTGAAAACAATATAAGTTTATAAAATTAAAAATAAATTTATATGCACCAAATAATCGCGAGTGAGATTTTGTGGTAATTAAGGAACTATTCTAATCACTTCCTTTATATTCTTTAAAACTTTTCCCTAATGAAAAAATTTCGCTGAAATTTTTCCACATATTTTGGAACATTTCACGAAATTGCTGAAAATTTGTTGAAATTTCACTTGAAAGTGAATTTTTTAACTAACATATTAAAAAATTGGAACATTTCAGCAAAATTGTTGAAAATTTCTTGAAATTTCATTGAAAGTGAATTTTTTAGCTGATATACTAAAAAAAATCGCTGAAACTGAACTGAAATTTTTGCTGATATTTTGCTAAAAATGAATTTTTCAGCTAAAAATCGCTGAAATTAAACTGAATTTTTTCTAAAATGCTGAAATTTTGCTGAAAAGTGTTCTAAAACGTTGAATATAATTTCAGCAAAATTTTTCCACCAGGATTCAATTGATTAGCATAGTTATTGGCATATGTTTGAAATATTAAATTACTACCATAGACTATAGTAGTTTATGTGAATAAACATTGTCGAATAATAAAATTAGACTCACCTAATTCCATACGAAAATTTATGCGTATGCGTACGTGCAATATTGTAGTAGTATATATGTATGTTGTGATGCATTGGTGACACGTAAATCGTATGTGTATAAAATTATAAATCCTAGGATGCGTTTCGTTTCACGCATGATGTCCATGATGTATGATCATTTTTTATGGCCCGTATTCAGAACGTGCTTTCATCTCTGAAATTCTATAGTATGCTATAATTTAAGCATGTTAGCACGCTAACATCGTTGTAAGCGCGTTCTGAATACGGGCCTAAATCTTTTTTTGATATTCGAAGGATAAAATGATATTTATGGCCGATATTCATAATTGATTCTTATTTCAAGACTGTCTTAAATAATGCTTAAGACGCTAATACGGCTCTCTGATTGATTCGTGACTTCTTAAGACCGTACTTAAGATGATCTTGAATATAAGATCTGATTATGAATATATCACCTATTGATATATCATGTACCTTGCATGAAATGGAACGTATCTCTATTGAATAAAAGATAAAAGATATAAAAGAGACGAGTATAGAATGTTGACAAACAATAAAGATGTATTCACTACACTTGATGTCTCGATGTCCTTGGTCTTTATTATTCCATTGTCCTGTGTTACTAGTAGAACAATGAAAGAAACTGCCTGTGATCCAAGATGCTGGAAATATTTGAGGTCACAAAAACGATATCACAGCTTTAAGCTTTCATCTGTTACGAAATCGATTCATAACGGATAGCTTAGACAAATAAGAGCGTGGAGATTAGATACGTGGATATGGCAATATGAAAGCCTTAAAGCTCATGAAGTGAGCTATATTTTCGATGTATGTTATTCACCAAATGGTGAGCTTATAACCAGTGCTTCAAGAGATAAATCTATTAGAATTCAGAGCTCTGAGGCTAAACATTATTTCGCAGAATTTAGAGCTCACGGATTTACCGAGATCGATACAATTCAATCCTAGTGGAGACAAAGTAATCTCTAATGTAGAACCGATGCTTTATATTATAGATATAAAAAATGCAGCATATTTCGTTACATTATAGTAAATTAAAAAAATATAATTGTAATACACAAACTACTTAAGATAGTAGAAGATTTTATTATATATGATCTTAGTATATTATTTTTGTATTTTTTGTACATACAAGAGTGGGATATTTTTTTATAAATATATATGTACAACAAATAATCTCTGTATCAATATATGCCTATACATTTTTTAGAAGTACCTGCTACGATCATATAAATAGTTTTCTATAATGAATCTCTAAAATTTTTGATAGTTTCCTGATCATTTGAAAATATAAGAGTATTTTATTCCCTGATAAATCTATCCTATCTATAAAAATTTTTACATATTACATTAAATAATATAGATACTTTGAATATCGTAACGTACATGTTCTTTTTATTAAAGTTATAGCTGTCATTATAATGTTTATAAATACCCTCAATATTATATAATCTAAGCAGCCAATGCTTATATGATCGTATAGTATTTGAACATTTAACATAATTTTGCTGATAGAAAAAATTAATGAAATTATATAACAAAATCTCTTGCAAAAAATTTCTGATCTGCAATTATACGAATATAAAAATAAATGTGTAGAAATATTGATCTTTTATAAAATATTGATAATTGCGCAATTAATTTTTTAATAATATTTCGAAAAAAAAATTACAATAAATTCATTTGAGCGTTCATATATTTGCAAAATTAATATTTCGATGCTTTATATTATATGAGTGATTATAAACATAGCTTATCTTGAGTTGCATTATATATAGTAAATTTAAAGAATATAATTTGTAATATGTAAGCTGCTTAATATAATACAAGACATTTTCTTATACATAATTTTAAATACATTATTTTTGTACTTTGTATGTACATATATTTATGAATTAATAATTGAACGCGATTTTCTTTTTTACAGAAAAAATATAAGAATATCAAGAACAGAATCTGTTATATAAATGCTTGACGTATTTAGTAGCCCCTGTTACAATCACGTCACATAATCACCCACTTATTAATTCCCTTAATGAGTTTGTAAAAATTGGCAAGTTTTTCCTGTTTTCTTGAGCGTTTCTAAAATCTCATTCGAATTGAGCGCAGTGGTCACGAATACCTTCTTCTCTGGTAAATCAATCTTGATGTCATCGATACCTACATATCATACAGTAATATAATAAGTTAGAGATATTTTGAACATAAATATCCCAGTCAACCAGCTAAAGTAACAATATTAACAGTAAATTATTATTATTGTTATTATATATTGTTATATTATTGTTATTATTATTGTTATTATATAAATATATATATAATTACAATAATAATAATTTCACACTCAATAATATAAATAAAATATAGCACATATTGTACAACAGTTATTGCATTATTAAGTGTGAAATTATAATACTAATGCATTACCTTTAGTTTGTGTCGACTGGAATGTATTTTTTTTTCCTAAAAAATTACAACCGTGCCATTTCTTATATTTGACACTTCCATTTCCCTATGCAGTATGTTTAACCTCATTTTACACAGTTCTGATCAAAAATAATGTCTTCAAAGGATACCGACAAGATATAATTTACGAAATACGGTGCATACACGAAAATATTTTTGCGTCTGCAAAATTGATTGAAAATGTTTTCAAATACCTGCTTTTTTCTTGAGTACATTCTGCACAGCTGTCGAGCATCCCTCGCACGTCATTTCGACGTTAAATTCGTGTACCTTATGAACAAATTAATCGTCAAACATTGTCGTCTAAATATTTGTTTAAAGTTGTCAAAATTTCGAGATTGGAATATCATTTTGCTTACCTGAGCTGCCATAATAACGTCTCTGAGGAGTACGTAGGTTCGACTTCAATGTATCAAATGGGTTATTGCCAAATCAGATGACGTGGTAGACCGTAGGACTGATCGTATTAAAATCATGAATATCAGCACGCAGAAATCTTATCTGCAGCTTCACTGTTAAAAATAACGTAGAGATTGTGCTAGCCAATGCTGGCCATTTCTGATAATTCTAATTTTCAAGTAACTATATATACAGGGCGTATCGAGTCTGGAAACGGTCGTTGATTAAAAATCTCAAATTTCGAAATCTTATTTTTATTTTTACGTAAAACTAAATTTTTAGTGCAAAAATGCGAATAAGAGGAATAATCGCTAATGGCCATGATCTTGATGAATGTTATCCACGACATGATCCTGAACAACATTCAAGAGCAGAGAGAATCAAGGGAGAGTGGAGTGGAGTGGATAGTGATTCTCTTCTCTGATTGGTTCCCAAATGTGCATGTGTGTGTATGTACATACATATGTCACACACAGCCGTGTTCCAAAATTACTGCCAGCACTAAAAATGCTACAATTTACGTTATGTGCAGTATAGACTTCCATACAAACAGTCAATTTTGGAACACAGCCACAATACTAAACGTACAATAGTTCCATCACACTCCTACCACATATCCTACTCACTTCAACGGTGCACTAAACATGGCAGTTTCCGGCTGAATCCGCTCCATTCTCTCTTGATTCTTTCTGTTAAGAGATTTTAGCCATCGGTCGAACATGTTACGTAATGCCGACGATATCGTACCTTCAAGTCTTATAACTCGAAAAGTACTTAATGAAAAATGACTTTATTATGTTTTGAAAAACTCTTGACATCAGCTATTAGATTTTGGCATCAAAAATAGGATATTCCATTAAAAAAATCGATTTGACCTTGACCTGACCTTGCCGATGCCCAAGATAAAATGGATGTGATTAATGAATAGTTCTTTTTAAACCTTATAATTTTTGTCTGAAATCTTTTTTTCAAAAATGCTTTGCATTCGAGATGTACGACCATTTCCAGACTTTTGATACACCCTATATATGTGTTTGTTGAACCGACTGCTGATTTTATGCCCGATAAAAACAATCCCGAGAATATCTAAAAAAGAAAATCTGATTAAAAGCTAATTTAACACAAAGATAAATTATTGTATTAATTTTTTGTATACAATCACTGTTTGAAGAATTTTCACAATCGTTTAATTATTTTCATAAAGCAATATAATTAATGTGTCAAGGCTTTTTTTAAACAAGCAATTACAGTTAATTAAAAAAATAAAATTCATTTTTTAATTACATACGCACAGCGTTACAAAATTCATCAAATGTTTCGACTTACAAAGTCTTCTTCAGTGATAATAAATAATAACATTTTTATAGAACCCCTTACAAAGTCAAACGAAATTACATGCAATACATAATAAAATTGTCGCTCAAATCTGATTTTACATACTCATTTCTGCGTTAGGATATTAAAATTCGAAATAGGTATCCAGTCAGAAGTTTGAAAGTCCAAATTGTAAAAGTGTGTTTTATCGATTCTTCGGTTGTTATCGAGAATCCAGTTCAGTCAGTAATTTAATAAAAAATACTACAATTCGATTGAGGATTTTTTCAATGACCATTCTATTATATTCTGTATAATTAAATGTCAATTTATAATTAAATAATTAATATAATAATTAATATAATAATTAATTTAATAATGAAAAGTTAATCACACTTACAGTTATTTATATAGAATAGTCTATTGACCCTCAGTTTCACAACTCATGATTAACTCTTAACTGAGGTTCAACTTATTTTTCATCTTTTTCTCATCTAATTCTCATTTAATTCTAGCATTAGAAAAAGATCAGGAATAAGTTAAACTTCAGTTAAGAGTTAATCATGAATTGTGAAACTAGACCTGAATCGAAATCGAAGAGTATTCGTTTTAGTTTCATTGACATTCAAAATTATGCTTGTTAGAGTAATTGGATCTTGATCATTCAAGTTGCTTCATTCAAGTTCAAGATTCCAATGTAAGATTAACTTTAATCTCGATTTAACTTATTATTTTTCTTATTTTAATTTTTAGAATTAGAAAATTTTTCTTTTTCACAAATGTTTTATTTGAAATTAAAATAGAAATTACAGATGAGAACAGTTTAAAAATTAAACTTTTCTAATTTCAAATAAAAAAATTTTGTGAAGATATCCCTAAATTAATTTTAATAAAATATATTCTTATAAAGATTAAATAAAATCAATGACTATAATCTAGAAGATTATCATCTTCTTAATAATTCCTATCTAATAAATAAGTGGTATAAACAAAATGTTTTGTACAATATTTGTTGATAATTAAAAGTAATATTAGAGAACTTTCAGGGAATTCAGTTTTTATTTTCATCCTTGCATCTTGACATAAGGTAGAAAAGTATTACGATTGAATGCCTAGTTGTCAAACTCTGTATACTTCAGGACTGTCTGTTCAACTGCGGCTACGCGAGGAACAAGCTTACATCCTACTTACAGCATGATTTTGCGAGCATTTCGGCTAAAGAATGAACTTGCGATACAGATTTTTTTTTCCAGATCGACTATAATTTTCCTACGTTTTTTTTCCTCTTCCTGTTTTGAGACCACGATGGAAATTCTATTTCTACAATTTTCGATGGCGAATAGTGAATGAAATGTACAAATGTCTGATAAATTTGTCCCTGTTGCCTCTATGCTTCCTATGAATAAGAACATAGATTGGCACGGACGGCGACGGGATTTGTTGAATGCCTTGTGCGAATGAGAGATCTTATCACAGTAATCAGTTCGATTCATACTGAGAATATCTGCATTGCTCGTTTCACATATCGGATATTCCGTCGATTATAACTCTCTGTCATACGTGTATCACTCATCCATACATTTGTCTATAGTCTAATTTTGCACACTCAGTCATATTGCTCTATGATGTTAGTGATAATCCTTAGTCGTTACACAATTTGTTAATACACTTCTCGATACGCTTATCGAATATGGTTTCTGCAGGGATATATGGGACCATATTTACTGTAGCACGAAATATTTTGCTCTTTCCATTCATCCCGAATGATAACATAGTTGAATTCTTTTTTCTTCCCCTTTTTTTCTTATTATTCGCCCAAGTGGAGAAATTTATACACTGATTTTTACACTGACGAGGATTGGGGTAATTTATAAATATCGCAGCTCGTTTTATGCTTATCGATGGTTATAGGGCATATCTGTTACATTTATTCGCCCTACGAAGCATCAGGATTAGTGACAATGCGGCTGAAATGTAATTTTGTATAACAAATTGTACGTGGCGAGAGAAGCGGGGGTTTAATAATAATTCAGCTTTAGCTTTGGCGTACTTGTCACGTTTTCGGGATGATCCGAAGACACAAATAGGGATTGCATTATACTGGCAGTCCATAATTCAAGATTTTGGAGACTATTATTCTCCAATTACACACATACGTTTTTACGCACAATGTTACGTGTATTAATTAAGCAGTGTAACGAGACTCGGGATCTTTCATTAAAATATATCCGTTCTCTCAGTAAAAATATACGAGGAGACTTAATTCGGTCTCGATGAAAAAGACGTGTCACAGATGCATGCAAACCTGCGAAACGGAGCTCCATGGAATGCTACAGCATTATTAGGAGGTGGGAATAATTTGAGCACGTTATGAAGTGACTATTGCTAACTGAGACTCGTTTGTTGATCTATTCTATTTCTTATTATTCGATGTAAATGCGATGCAAACGCGTTGCTAATAAATCATAAAAGTATATCGAATGCTGAACGCAAGAGTCAATGATTGGAAGATAGTTATATTAAAAAGAAAAATGCAATTCTTTTGTACTAGCAAAGAGATGCGCTTTGTCGTAAAACAGCGGTTTATGGCGTGACGCAATTCTGGAGATAAAAACTGCGATTACTTCATCATATCGTTCACATTCAGTCCGTCGGACTGACTGGATTGTAGCCTGATGGCGGATTAGCGTTTTAGCGTGAATCCGGCGTCAGAGGAAACTGTAAGTATTCTGACCCGCTCTGCCGGTGGACGAAGCCGAGCCTTGTTGTTCCACAATGGTGCTCTGTTGCTCTAGTCTCTCCAACGATTCCACGCGAGTTCTTATAGAACCACCATAAGTGCGTACCTATTTTATTAACATCTCATTAAGCACTCATATATATTTTAAATCTTGCTATCTTATCAGAAGTTTCTCTTAAAGTTTCTGGATTTTAGAAATAATAAAACATACACATGTCAATATTAGAAAAAGGTTAGTCAATATTTCAGAAAATGAAACTAAGTTACAATTATTTAAGAAAATGATACTGATTCGTTTTATTGATATTGATTATGAAAGATATAAGCAATTGGCAAATGCAAATATCCATGTTAAAGAACGAAATTGATATTTTGTGTATACATTACATTTAATTTTACAATAATTAAAAAGTTACGAAATAAATATTATTGATGACATATACACAGTAACGTGTGTTATTATAAGTCTTATAAATTCAAAATAAGAAATATTGACAAGAATTTTTCTAACATTTATAAAAATGTAAGCAATCAGGATATTTCATCCAGAAATACTCTAATATCTGACTCTGTCAATTTAATAATACTTTCATAGCTTCCTGATACAAATATCGTAAGTGGCAATTTTATTTTATAATTATTAAAGTACTAATTAGATAAAATGATTTCTGAATGCTCCTGTACTGCTTGAAATAAATCTCTTATAATATGCAATATACAATAATAAAGCACACCAGAAATTTTAAGAAAAAACTTACTAAAAGCGAGCTCCTTGCCCCACGGTCATATTTCTCTGAATATTACATTTCACATATTTATCATTTTAAACTTTTCATAAAAATTTCATCACACAATAATTTTGCATATTTAGACGAATGATATACAAATTTAATCAAATCATCATTTATAAAATGTATAAAATAATAAATAAATAAAAGGTATAAAAATGTGCTGTAACATAAACGTACCTTGGACATGAAAAAATTAGGAAAAAATATGAACATAAGAAATTTTTAATAATACATTATTTTTACTCTTTTTGGAGTACATATTTTTTGAACATATATTAAATAAATTATTAAATAAATGGATTTTGTTATAAATAGGACACAAGTAGGGTGCGTTATATTTAACTTTGTATATCAATCTATACAAATTTCCATCAAGTTTCCAGCGAATTTGCACAAATGCAGATATTAAATCTGTTCTGTATCATCGACCATACAATAAATATGGGCGCTTTAGCTGGTTTATCTACTCACTGTCTGTAGATTAGACTTCAGACTGTGGGTGTTGGCCACTCGCGCTCACACAAGAGGAGTTAGACTTCCACTGCAGACTCTTACTTCTCTGGACTCCAGAGTTGCCGGAGGTCTCCTCTCTTGCGACTGTTGTACATTCGAACTACTCGCTACGTTATGATGTCCTGGTCGCGATGCATGGCTCGTCGCCACTACGTACTCTGTTAAAGTAACATCCGCAGTCCCACCAGATTCAAGTGGTATCGCATTCTGGCGAAAGTGTTCAAGCATATCATATATCGTAGGAAAACACAGATGTTGAACTCGGCAATGACCTTGATCATTTAGCGTCATTCGTAAATGCTGTAATAAAAATGAATATATTAAAACGTATATATTAAAAATTGTTTAAACATCATTTATCATTAAATGTTGAAAATGATGTAATTACTTTTGCTCTTCCTTGGAAATTAAAAGTTAACACAAATTCGCCTTTTCTAGTCTCGCTTTGCCGAACCAGGAAAACACCGTGACCGTTAGCTGCACTATGCAATACAAGCTGCGCAGCGTCCGAACGAGGAAGAGTGCCATGAAACCACGGGTATTCTCGTAAGCTACTCGATAAATCCAGCTCACCCTCATTAGCAGACACTGCAAGCAAACAAATATATATATATATATTTTTTTTTTAGTTATTGCCCTTGCCTGACTTACTCTTGCAGGATTTATTCCTTACTTTGCTCGATTTCTTGCTGAGAGGAACATAATTCTAGATTACTACTGCTGCGCACGTGAAGTCTCGGAGGTAATTCTGGTGGATTGCCCTGCGAGTCATCGCCGTGTTCATGACTAGCGGATCGGAAGCTTTTACTCGCCGAGTTGGCTCGTAATCGATCACTGTCGGATCCGATAGCAAGCGAACCGTGGCCCAGAGAATCTCCTAAAGAGTCACCAGGCCCGGAACCTGGAGCGCTCGAGCTTTGCTGTACCGTTCGCATACAGTACCTAATTGTCGCCAACCACGATTTCATGTCGTTCGAGTCGTGTGCCTCGATGACAAATTCCATATTTTGAGTCTTCAGGACGAATGTATTCTCGTGGTCCGGCATTTCGAGCGCTGTGGTTTCCCTCGCTTCTGTTATCGCCGAGCAAAAGACTCCGCTTCGTGGTTTCACAGCCTTCGGTGGAGAGTAGAACTCCAACATGTAACCACCGATGGCCTTTATCAAAGCTAGCCGTGACTTTTCCCATTTTTGCGTCCCATCTATGTTTTCTCCCATCAAGGCATTAACGATTCCTTCCTTACGACATTCCACTACAATTTTCGACAGCTTAGCTTTAGAATGTTTATCCTTGCGGTGTTCACTGTGAGATAATTCGACTTCATCGCTCTGTTGCTTGTGGAAGAAACTCTTGCCTTTTTTAAGTCCCTTAAAAGATAATCTGCGGAAGAAAGGTTTGTGACTGGGCTTCGGCGACACCGCCTCTCCTTCGTGTTCAGAATAGTCACTAAATTCCTCATGAGAGGATGCTCGAACTGGTGCATTAGTGTTTTGACTTGCAAGATTTATATCTCTTTCATTGGATACTATACTCCTAGTATCATGCAATGATAGCGATCTAGAAAATACAAGAGCACCGTTACTATATGTATATATGCTTAACCTAAAACTCCAAATTATCAATAATTTAAAAAAATTATAAAAATAAAAATGTAAATAAAATAAAATATATTCTTATAATATAATGAAATAAAATATATTCTTATACAATATATAATAAAATAAAATTATAAGCAACATTTTATGAGATAAGAACTCTAAATTTTTAAATTTTCTTAATCTTTTTCTTAATATAAATAACATACAAAATATTCTGTATTTGATATATTTTATCAAAGTTTATAATAAATATAAGCATCTGTATGCAACTCTAATTTATTATTCATAATTTCTCGTAAATTATTTCTATTTTGTACAAAAGTTATGCACTCAAGTTTTTCCTTTCAACTTTAAACTTTCTTCATTATGACATTCTACGTGACAGTGCAACATAAAAGCGCCGCGCGACACGCACCTCACACTCTGACGCAGGTATTCGCTCTCAAAATGCTCGCAGAAGCTCTCGACGAATTTGCGAAGGAAGTCGCGGTGCGAGAGGTTGGCGCGGGCGCTCTCGGGCAGGTTCAGACTAACGTAGGCACAGAATGCCTTGGCAAAGTCGGAGGCCGAGGCGCGGGCGTGTCTCTCGCAGAACTCGATCCAGCCGGTCGCTGCTTCCGGCGACGCGGCG
>NW_011627088.1:934003-971097 GCF_000204515.1 Acromyrmex echinatior | reverse complement strand
ATTAATCGCCGGCGATATCGCAGGACTCGCTGTCGGCGTGCTCGCGGCGTAAACACTCATTACCGGCGTCTGGCTTGCGTAGGGGGCGGAAAACCTCCCCCCCTTGTGTCGCCGTCGCCGCCACCACCACCGCCGCCGTCGTAGTCGCCACCCGTCGCCCTCCACTCTCACTCACGTCTCACCGCCGCCACTACTTCGGAATCCCCTCGACCCTCACGAACGTCGCCGCCGTTTAGGGTGGATACGAGCGCGCGCTACAGACATATCACACACCCCGCATCACGTCGTACGCGCGCTCGCCGTAAAACTAATCACGGCGGCTGCTGAATGGTCACAATCCAACACATACGCATACATATACTGGCATATACTTATATACACGCGCACATACACATACACATACACACACAATGGATTCTGCAAAAAGAAGGGGGAAGAGTAGCAGTAAAAAGAGTATCAGCGAGAGGACGCTGATATGATCATGTGTGAGAGAATCGCTGAGTTTGAGACTTGAATAAGATCCAAGATAAAAAATTCAATATATTAGAGTTGCATATATTTCTTCTTAATTCATCATATTGTTCTCTTTTACGAAGAAAAGAAAAGCTACAACCGATATGACGGATTAATTGTAACCGATGATAGCTAAAACTCCAGAGCAATCGGGAAGTACAATACTTCGTTTTCTTGCTCTTCGGTTAACTTCACTCGTCTACTTGCGATCTGTCTTTTTTTTTATATTTGTTTCTCTCGTCTGCATTTCCCGGGAGTGAACGATATAGTGATCATCGGCGGACTTTATCGGGACCGTGCTGATTTTTATCACGACCGTGTGTCAAAGTCAAGGACTCGCACGTTCGTATGGTCGAGCTTGCTTCGCAGAAATATTTATGAGCATTATGGAGCACACACACAAAATGCATGATCTGTGCGATATGCGCGATTCGCTTCCACTCATTCTATACTGGCACAATCTCTTTTATTCTTTCTTCTCTCTCTCTCTCTCTCTCTCTCTTTCTCTCTGTCTTTATCTTCCTCGATTTTAGTAGAGGTTAGTCGTGTAGTTCGTTCCGTTTCGTTGTCAATTTCCGTTCAATGGGACGGCACCCTAATGGCTTCTGCACACAGAACGCAGCAATGCTTGCCGCGTGGCGGAGTTATCGCACTAACCAATAATTCCATGTTCTTAAGTCGGCCTCACCACGCAAAACTTCTAGAAATGATGTAAATTACTTCCGCCGCGCGGCAAAAGTTGGATTGAGTTCAACTTTTATCGCGCAGTGGAAATTATATATTTATTACTTCCGAGACGTTGATTCGGCTCTCGCACACAGAACGCGGCAACGCTTGCGCAACTTTCATAAGTAATGAACCAATCGGAAGGCTGCATTAGCGTCTTAGGCTATGTTCCAAAACTTCCTCTCGAGGAAAATTTACGAAATATATAGTACACGTATATTATAGAATATAGAGTAAAATCTTGCTCGGAGAGGAAGTTTTGGAACGTAGCTCTAAATCTACAATAGGTGTTTTAAGGCTGTTGCACATAAAATTTCTGTAACAGTAATCTAAAAACGTGAATTTAAGCCAATCAGGATACTGCTTCAGATCTACTCTAACGGAAATAAAAATACAAGAAATTCATCCATAAGGCGAGTTTCAACCAGTTGAAATTCACTTTATTGCGAGGTTATGGATAAGTATACTTGTTATTTCCATTTCCGTTACATTACATAATCTAAAGTAATATCCTGATTGATTCATTCGGCTTAAGTTTATGTCTTCTACTGTTATCCGTTAATTAATATTGGCCCAATATTGGGGATCAATCTGACACTCATTGGTCTAGTTTCCACCGAGAGTTTAATCCGCGGATCAGAATATAAAAACCAACCAACTACAGTCAAGTATTCCCCTGTTACAGTCGAACGACAGAGGAATGCTCGACTGTAGTTGGTTGGTTCGTACATTCCGGATTAAACCCTCGGTGGAAATTAGGCCATTGATACGAAATAAAATTCTGCTTTCTGATTGGTTGCAGAACGTCGGATTCAGTGTGAATTCAGTAATAGTGTGAATCCAATTCAAGTTCAACACGCTGGGCACAGTATAAGTACATATGTGCGCTGCATTCATTCAGACCGAACAGTTCCTACTATTCATTTACGTTCCAAACTTCCTCTCCGAGAAAGATTTTACTCTATGTGCTATAATATACGTTACGTATATTATATATTTCGAATAAAATTTTCCTCGGAGAGGAAGTTTTAGAAAGAAGCCCTGAGAGACAAAACGAACAATGCTATTGCTTGCAAAATGGGTCGCGTACTAATTGGTTCAAAAATTGAACGAGTGCGCATCATCGGAAATGCTACATCTTGCTTTTTACGCTATGATTACGTTCATAGGTTTGTTCGCGTTGCATGTTCTGACATGCTCTAAAATGCTCCTACTATGCTTTTATTAACTCTAACGCGTTCGTTGAAGTGAGTAGAAGTTATAACAGGAGCACATTGGAACATGTTGGAGTATGCGACGCGAACAAACCTTGTGTTCAGACTTCTTTGCATTCTTTGGGCTTCTCCCATGATGCATCATGGGCTTTTCTCTCTCTATCCCGATTAGATTAGAATGAATTAGATATAATTTGATAAGGTTAAACATTAATAAGAAGAGGAAGAAAGATGAAAAGTGCAAGATATTCAACTATAATTACTACAAGGAATAAGTCACGGTCTTTCTTTATAGAACTTATAGTGGTGGATCTGTAATATAATCAGAGTGGAGTGATTATTGAAAATAGAGAGAAATCCGAAATGATCGAATCTTGCACGAAGAAGCGAATGTTGTTAGGTATCACATTTTTAGGAGGGTTAGTTTCTCATATTTTTCGAATTAAATGTATGTTCGGAAACCATTCGGAGTAGCTCCAGAGTAATGTATCATTTTATTGTCAACATTCGAATAATAGAGATAAAATACACGGAGGTACTCAAGTGATGTTTCGAACATAGCCTAAACACCAAACTGCTATAGATGCAGGCTTTGTTAAACAAAACATTTATGAAGAAACTTAATTTCTTGTATAATACATTCTTTACAGATTAACAGTTTTAGCGCTAATTATCGAGAGCCATTGGACAAATAGCTCAAGTAAACTTTATGTTGATAATTATGAGAATAATTCCTCCTGTATCTCTGGCGAGGAGTATGAAGTGATATCCGAATGTCATCCATGCACTGCCTTTGAAATTGCTAGTGAAAGCATTGACGTTTGTATCCATGCAAGATATAAAGAAGTGCTGAAATGTAAGAGCGGTGAAACAATAACAAGAAGGTAAAGCACACTGACAGAGGATTGATTATGTATCTTGAAATAAGGTGAAAATTAGAAAAATAAAATTAGAAAGTTAGTGAATTTATTAAAATATTTATTAATTGGTCAACCCTTAGTGAATTTGCTCACTTTTGTAATTCTTGCCTTGTTTCAAAACGCACAATCGACCACCAGGATTTGATATATTTACTTGATTTTATACTACATTCTCATATTTGTATTATAGTTGTGACAAAGTAGCTTGGCTAGAGGAAAAAACATTCTGGAAGTTCGAGGGTTTCATGTTTGCTACAGCAATCTTCTCTTGCTTAGCTGTATATTGGAGAGAGAATATATTAAGACAGAGAATAATCAGAAAAGTAGCGAGACAATTACGAATTAGCGCATGAATGCTATAAGTTGAGAAAAATAGATAGAAAAGTTTTATATTTATATATTTTTCACTTGTTCAAGAAAAAGACAAAGAAAAAGAAATGGAAGATAAAATTGAGAATAAAATGGAGAAAAAAATGGGGAGTGAAATATATTTAGCTATATATTCTATGGCAGATTTGTGTCTTGTTCCAGTAGAAACTCTAGTAACTTTTTTTACTATAAAATACTGTGACTCTCCAATTAGTATTAAGCTAGTACCAAGTAAACAGGATTTAACTGAACAAGCTTACACGATAGATCTCACAGATTTTGTTTATGAGATTGTAAATGAAATGCCTTATTATGCAAGCTCGTTTGAATTACCAATTGTCATTGTGAATGAAGACAGCTGCATGGCTGGTTTGTGTACAGTATTAAGACATATTGTAAAAAATATGAATCCAAGTTTACTAAACGACAAAACTATGTTATTAGGCTTTAAAGATTCCTGCTTGATGGCTTGTTCGGAGGCAAGTGTGTGGACTAAATTTTGCGAGGTCGATTTAATTTCAACTCTGAAATCTTTAAATACAAAAGTTTTGGAGAACTCTGAATTGCCTGTTAATTTAGCCAGATTTGAATATCACATGTCTCAACCGCTTAGAGTGCACAATTTATATAAGTATATTGCAAGCAAAAAGTTTGATACCGTTGATATAACTGAATGTGATAAGACAGGTATGCCGATACATAAGTATGCTGATAGCGGATATATTACATTAGCTGACTTAATTATCTTTGTGTGTATGCATATTCTACTGAATATATTTCCAAGCCAGATATCAAAGCTAATACCCTTAACAATCCAGTGGTATGACAGAATGTTGGATGATTTTCGTATACGAAGATGCACAAAATATTTACCTTCACAGAGCCATAATTCAAATGTACAGTATACTCTTCCAGTTGTAGTAAATGAAAGCTTATACAAGAGCGATTATAAACGATACAAACCAAAAAACCGCATTTTCACAAGGCAAGAGGATATAGAACGTTCGTTGCAGTTGATCGAAGACATGAATATTTCAATGCAACTTGATGTTGAACCATTTGGTATAGAAGTAAATTTAAACTGGTCTGATATCCCTTTTGAGGCTACACCAGCAGGCGGGTCATTGCCAGCTGCAAGATTACGACGGAAACAAGATCAACTACAGAATCTGTGCAAACCCGTTTTGAAGTTGGCGAAAGCAGGGGATATTATTGTAGATTTCTGTTCAGGTACTGGTCATTTGGGAATATTGATAGCATATTTGCTACCTCGTTGCACAGTTATTCTGTTAGAAAATAAAGAGGAGTCTTTGAATCGAGCCAAGAAGAGGGTGGAAAGAATGAAGTTAACGAACGTAAAGTTTTGCCAGTGTAACCTGAATTATTTCAAGGGAGATTTCGATATTGGTACATCATTACATGCTTGTGGCTTATCAACGGATTTGGTAATTCAATGTTGCATACGAAAGAATGCGATTTTCGTGAGTTGCCCTTGCTGTTATGGCTCGCTGCAGAATTGTCATCAGCTAACGTACCCGCGAAGTGATGTTTTTAAGGAGCATGTTAATAATAAAGAATACTCATACCTCAGTCATGCAGCGGATCAAACGCATGACGAATTAAATATTAAGACTAAACAAGGCTACAAATGTATGACAATTGTAGATACGGATAGAAAGCTGTTTGCCGAACAATTTGGGTACAAAGTTTATTTCGCTAAATTAATTCCAGAAACGAGTTCACTTAAGAATCACTTGTTAGTTGGTATACCAAAAGATAGGCTAACACATGATTTATGTGACAATTAAATATGTTCGCTAAATGATTCTTATAAGTAAATAGTAATTAAATGTGTCCACATTGTAGGACTTTTGTAAATAAATAGCATTCACGTTTAGAACATTAATTATGCTAGCAATTTTCTTACATCAATATGCAAACATTTTTTATTAATTTTTTGAATGATAAGGAGTCTCTTTTATTATAATATTGAATTATATATATAAAAGTTTTATCAATATTTTTAATTATAATATCAAGACTATTATATACAAGATATTTATTTTATATGTAATGTATGTTTATAATTAATTTTCAAATTAATAAAAATTGATTAAAGGGGAAATTTTTTATTTTCATTTATATTATATTATGAGAGATTTTTTGCTATTATAACAAAATATATTTTTATATTATACATTATAGGATTCATTATAAATGTTCATTATATTAATTCCGATATCCTGTATATGTAAATCTTCTTCATTCTGACTGCATATGTTAATACAATAGACTTTTTATTCTTAACATATACATACATGGTCAACAAAAAACTAATAAATAAGCACATATTTATTTTATCTTTCCTTAATAAGTATGTTATTTCATTTTTTCTCTCAATATTTTGAATGTTATCTGCGAATCATATACAAATCGCGTGCTGCAATATTTGCAATGTTATTACATATTTGCAGTTGTTATAATATTGCTGAAACTTATGTTGTATAGGCTGACATTAAAATATGCTGACACAAAAATATAGTCTGCTAATATTACTAAATGTTGATTTTCTAAATTTTAATAATAATTTTAATAATAATAGTTTTAATTTTAATAATAATTTTAATAATAATATTAGTTATATTTTATAATATTTACTGAATATTTAGAAAAATAAAATTATAGTACTGAAAGACAGTAATTAATTATTTATTTTAAATATTAAAATACTATTGTTCAGTACTTTTAGTACTCCAAATAAGTAATTAATTTTTTTTCAATAATATATTGACTAATATTATTTAATTTCTGTAAAAAGCCGGAAACAATGAAAAGCATAAACAATAGGAATAAGAAAGAACAAATTTCAACCTATCAGAAACTATGTATACTAGAATGGACGCTTTCTGATAGGTTAAAATCTCTTATTCCCTACTCCTATTAAGTTAAGCTAGAGATAGTGTAACTCTAGGGTCTCTAATTCTACCCGTATTAAGTACATGATGTAAACTAGGCCAAAGTCACAGAAAGCACATGTTATTGTAATCACAGAGAAAAATATCCTAGGCCTGTTTTCTCCTCCGAGTTGGTAGGCCTGTTTTCTCCTCCGAGTTTTCTCCTCTTTCATTCTGCCACCAAGCCACACAGCCCTGACGCTGTTGGTATCTCTGTTGTGTCTAAATCTAGTAAATTTCTTACATTATAAACGAAGACGCACGTGGTTTAGGAAATTCTTTTCATTTACAACAATTATTTCGTTAATGCGATGTCATTTTTTATAAGAAGTGGGAATCGAGGAAATGGTGTACAGAAGCGTAAAGTAAGCTTTTCGTTTTATTATATTTTTTTTCCAAAATGTGTTGTGTTCTCTAATTCTCTATTTAGAGGTTAAAGCCTATTCTACAATATACTTTTTGTTCCCTGTTTTTTTTACTATTTTTTAATTTTGCCTTTATGCTTCTTATCCCGTTTTTGTTTTCTGTCGTCCAAGATAAAAGTTAACAAATTTCGGAAGAAACACATGACAAGAAATACATTGTTAATAAAACGGTTGAAAAGAGGGAAAAAAATACGAAGTAAAAAGCAAGAAAGAAGAAACAAAAAATACATTGTAGAATAGGCTTAAAATTCAGTTTGTTTAGAATAATACGATTATTTTGATTTCCCCTGATTCTTGTTAAACGTTTGCATATTGTATTGATTATTTACTTAAAAAATTGTTAGAAGTTACAAGATAATAAACATATCAACCATATCATTAATGATATAGTTACGTGAAATCTATTACTTCTAGGCCTGCATTCCGTTTCACGCATGAAGCGCACGATGTATCATTTATCTTTGTTATTCATCAAATATTAAACAAGGATAAATGATTATTATGCATTATGCACATCATTCATGAAACGGAATGTACTTTAAATCATTTTCGTCGACAGTGAATTGGTGATTTATAAAGACACCGATATTTATGTTTATTTATTGCATTTCATGATATTGCATTCCCCATATCCGGGAAAGGGAGGGGTTTCAACCTTTCCCTGAAATTTTTTATTGATTATTTCATTTTGAGAAGGTCTCGTTAGTACACATTCTGATAGCATACATCCACTCACATCGATGCCTAATAATTTTTCACTGCTTTATTAATGAAAACATCTTATTTTGAAGTGGCCAATTAGTGACTCTATCGAAATTTCTCTTTTATTTTTAATTGTAAAAACATACAATTTTATTTTTGACTTTGTGTAAGTTTTCTGCTGTTACATAAAATTTTTTTGTTATAAGTAATTTTAATACTTCTATTAGTTCGAGCATACAATAATAATATTAAAAAATTGAACATTTTCTTCCATCTTGTAGTAGCTGTATTATCTTTCTTTAAAAAAAAGTCTTTAAAAAAATAAGTAAAAGTTACATGATGTACAAAACGTAACTTTTTTCGTCTTTAAAATGAGGAGATATTAAAAGTTGTAAATATATCCAAATGGATTTCATTAATGTTAAAAATTGTAAATTATAATAAAATTGATACAATAATGTTCTTTTCAGTACAATAGCAAAATCCTTTTTTTTTTGGTTGTCATTCCGGTACATGATACATCCTTGAGTTAATAGAAAATCCCCTCCGAAGAAAATTTCACGATACGCCCATGTTGCTCTTCTAAAATTAAGGCAATTGATATATCAAACTGTGATTAGGCTGCGTGGAATCTTGAGACATAAACCGTCGAAGAGATAACACATTTTGATGGACATGAGATGGTCATTGTGTATGGGAGTAAAATTAAAGATGTCACTGAAATACCTATCTCTTGATCTATCTCTTGATTATTGTAACTTAGATTCTAATATAAAGCAATATGTTATTCATAATTTTTTTCTTATGTATAATTTAATGTATCGATGTGACTGTTAACTTTAATTTTCTAATTTAATTTCTAATTTTATTATATTAGCTCAATGGCCACTTTAATAAGAAATCTACAGCTCAGTCAAAATTAAAGAAATTAAAGAAGTCCGAAATTGATGACAATGAGAGTATTGCCAGTACAGATGAAGAATTTGCAGAAGAAAATTTAAGGTAACAACTAATTAAATACATTAGAAGAATATGATAATCAATGAGTATTATAAGATTTTTACTTATAGAACTGAAGCACAAAGTGAAACTGAGGAAGAGGAGGAAACTGCACAAGAAAAACGTTTGAGGCTTGCAAAGAAATACCTTCAAGAAATTGAAGAAGAAGGTATAATTGTATTTTATACCTTCAATAAATATTTTTATATTTGATCTATATTATTTTGGAAAGAGAGAAAATGATCTTATGTAACGAATAAATTTTGATATTATAATAGAAAAAGATAGAGCAGAATTTGAAGAAGGTGCAGTCGCGCAGAGATTACGTGAGGAATACTTAGAAGAAAAAGGTCGATTAAAAAAAAATGTAGCAATATATTATACTGGCCATAATCATCTCATAACATTGAGATGTAAAGAACATAAAGCCTCCATTACCTGTATCTGCCTTTCAAGCGATGGCAGTATATTGTATACAGGATCTAAGGATGGCAGTTTAGTCAAGTGTAAGTGTTTATAAATTTTAGTGGTGATTACGACGGAACTATTAGAATATGGAAAATAGTCGAAGAATCACAGTTAATATTTACGCAAATAGTTTTGACAATAGCATTGATGCGATTAAATAATTCTCATCAATGAAAAGAATTCTTTATCAGTGGAGACGACGGACACTTTTTTTCCAATGACACTTTCCAAATCAGACCCGAGTCTTCTCTAGACGAGGAAATAATAATTTTTCAATAAATATTAATTTTTAAGAATTAGTTTGTTAATTTAATATATAATATTAATAAGGCTCTTACGAATATCAATTTAATAATAGTGAATTAACTTACGTTTCGACTTTTTTAACTTGGTTATCTTCAGTGGTCTTATTCGAATTAATTCTATTAAATACCTAATGATTTATACATATAGCATTTATGTATTTTCATGCGTTTTATATGATTTATTAATTGCGAGCGTTTAGCGATATTAACAGTAATTTTTAAGTTTAACATTGAAAATGACCCGATTGGGGTCGAAACGTCTGTTGCATATGGTCTAATTGTTTATTAAAGTTTTTCTCATTCAAGATTCAGAGTGATTCGTAGCCCTTTTATTATATTATTTAATTTCTTTAAAAATTTTTGAACCATCTTTCACATTTGATGTAAGTTTAATATTCGATCTGGGAGATCTATGCATATATCTACTGATATGTGAGACCTAACGCCTGATCCGAATGATTAAAGGTATCTTAGACCAAGTTTCACAACTCATAGTTAAGTCTTAACCGAGATTCAACTTATTCATTGTCACTTTTCAATTCTTGAATTGAAAAGAGATAAAAAACAAGTTTGTACCTCAGTTAAGAGTTAACCATGAGTTGTAGAACTGGACCTTAATCACAGATGGAGTCATTTTTGACTCCTTAAACGCGAAAAATCGCATATGTAGACGCAAATAAGATTGAACAGATCGCGAGTCAATCGCACTGAGCAGCGAGCCAATCGATGCCTGAAATATTTTAGCTTAGATATAATATATAAAGTTCTAAAAATAATAATTTAAATAATTATCTGTTTAAATACTATTATTTATTGTGAAATAAATTGATAATTATTTATTAGGGTCAGTAAAGGAAAAGACGAAATTAAAAGCCATCAGAGGAAATAGAGGAAAGAAGAATCCTGGAATGAAATCCATACGCTGTTTGGCGATTAGCACGGATGGAAGATTCCTTGTGAGTTTAAGTGAAATCTTTTTTCATTTTATAAACAAATTTAAGATAAAGACAAGTCTTTTTTATAGGTAGTAGGAGAGAGTGGATGCAAAGACATAAAAGTATTCTCTGGTGATATTCTTAACCATATAAAGGATTTAAAAGGTCACAGAGGTTTAGTATCTGGATTGGTATTCCGTAAAGATACTCACACGTTATACTCCGCTTCCGAAGATAAGAGCGTGAAAGTTTGGAATCTAGACGATATGGCTTACGTTGAATCTTTGTAAGTTTTTATAAATCTGATTTGGTATTTTTATATTATAGTATACATTTTATATTTTGTCAAATATAGAGGATAGACGAAATATACTTCTTTTAATAATAAGAGATTGGTATGTCATTTTTTTTGTCTTCAATACAAACAGAGTTCACTCTTGTTGAAATAGAATAGAGGCGCACATGCTTGAGTGTAGCTACTGTGTAATGTTATACTATTTTTCTAGCAAAATATCTTTCAATTGTTTAAAAAATATTAGCGAAGGAAATCTATTTTTGCTCTGCTTTTCAACACTATAAATGATATTAAAATCAGATACATTGATCAGGAAAAATATTGACATTTTGCAAAATAGAGCAATTTTGGAAAATAGAATGAAAAGCAAATTTCGTTCTTCAATATCATTTATATAAACAATTGAAAAATTAAAAGAATAGTACAACATTTCATTGGTAACTATTCAAGCATTGTATGACTCTATTGCAACAAGGAATAAGAAAAAACATAAAGATAGTGATAGACTAACTTTCATAATAAAAAAATGTATTTCCTAAGTTATATTATTTTGTCTAACTTCTGTATACGTAAATATTGAATTTGTTCATTTTATCTTTAAATTGTTTCTGATTGTGTCACTGTTCTTATAGATTTGGGCATCAGAACGCTATCACCTCTATTGACGCGCTTTCACGAGAGCGTGCTATCACAAGCGGTGGTTACGACGGAACTATCAGAATTTGGAAAGTAGTTGAAGAGTCGCAATTAATATTTAACTCCAATAGCGCCGGTAATAGCATTGACGCTGTTAAACTTATCAATGAAGAAAATTTTTTTACTGGTGGAGATGACGGACAACTTTGCGTTTGGGGGTGTTTAAAGAAGAAGCCGCTGTGTTCGATGCCGCAGGCGCATGGTCTGGACGAAACCAATGGTCAACCAATGTGGATTTCAAGTATCGCCACATTATTAAATACAGATTTAGTAGCATCAGGTGAATTATTATAATGTAACCTTGTATTCATGTCTATTATCTATATTTTTCTTTTTTTGTTAATTATTCAATTATAATTTCTAGGATCATGGAATGGTACGATCAAGTTATGGCACTGTAGTGAAAACTTTAGATCTTTAAATTTGTTGTTTGAAGTTAAATTGATGGGTTTCATAAATGCGCTAGCATTTACTCCTGATGGAAATCACCTTATTGCTGGTGTAGGTAAAGAACATAAAAACGGTAGTTGGTGGCAAATATCTGAAGCAAGGAATTCTATTGTTATTATACCATTAGTGCATAAGCAAAAGACAAATAAATAAATTAAATAAATTTGTATAAATTTAATCTTTGTACTAATATGTATATACATATAGACTACTTTATATATATATATATCTTTTTTTATTAATTATGGAACGTTTTACTTACCTTTCACTTTTAATTATATTCCTAACTCAAAAATATCTCTTAAATAAAATGAAAATAAATTAATTTGATAAAAATATACCAATTATATTAATGCTCTTACAATATCGATTATCTTAATGCGATGAGAAAACTACACTCCAACAATGGTTTTGATGTGAATGAAATGAAAGAAATATTGGTCCACAGTACAAGTATTTATTCTGTACAAAAGTTGAGTTATAAAATATTATGTCCCTATTTTAGGTTTTGTTTTAGTCTTGTATACCATGCCGTCTTGAGTACATTCGTATAATAACAATATCGTCGCATGGAACGCTCGCGTCCGTCCGAGACGATTCTCCGCGTTTTCATTACTTCATTTTATTCTGATATTTCGTGGCAAATAACACGCTTTGCAAGACAAGCCCAGCTTCCACAACGATCCGAACGATCACCAGCGTTCCGCTCGTACGAATCTTGGACTCACCGTGTACATATAAACCAAACCGACTTTAATTCGCATATTTATTCGAGTCAACAAACAGTAGTACAGCGAGTGTACGCTACTTCTTGTGCATTCTTGCGATAAGTTTTCAAACGAGTGCGATATATAGGCCATCCTTAATTGGGGGCATACCACCCTTCCATCGTGTCTTTTTTCTCCTTCTCTCCAGGCCGTGAGGGTGCTGTTCAGTGCGTTTTTTTAAGGGTCCTCAAGCGACATCGTTTTCCGCAAAAGTACGTTCGATTAAATCTCTCCCTGTTTCTCCCCAGGCCGGCATTAATTTCCGCGAGACGGACTCGGGGGCTTAATTCGGCGGATCTCGTATATTTCTGTTTTCTCCCGCACGTTCGGATCTCTTTAAAAAAAAAAATATTTTCTATTCGCTGTCATTTAATTGTTCGGCTTTTAACGCGATTAATAGTGTGTAAATTGACGCGCGCTGCGACAGGCGAATGTCTCTTCTTTTTTTTTCTCCTTTATGGGATCTCCATGTCTCGCTGATTGCCAGTCTTTCCTCATAAATCTTCTCGCTTTGGAAACTAGCCAGATTTATCAAAGTATCAAAGAGTCGCCTTTAATCTAGGATCTAATAATAAATGAGCCTCGCGTTTGACAAAACCGTCTGAATTCGACGCCGTTTCCTCTGCACAGAGCGGAGTTGGGCGAGCGCTATTTCATTTCCCTTAGTCGATAAATCACTTATTCTTCCGCTTATTCCTATCATAACGAAATATGCCTTTTTTCTAATAAATATCTGTGATCCATGGGTATTGTTGTTTTATTGCACGACAGTCGAAAGCGATCGTTTTATTGCTATCGGAAATACTATAATCTTGCCCAATTCCGCTACATATCGTCCCTTGACGATTTTTCTTTCCGTCGTCGAAACGCGATGAAAGAAAGTTACAACGATTGCGGGGAGAGACGCGTCTTTGGTATGCAATTGACGCTCGTTGCATGTTAGATATGAATCGGTGTTATTCCGAGAGGATGTTACATAGTTGGAAAATTTTTATCAAATTTAACATATTTTACGGGCCTCCAACGGTCCACTCAAATTTTGTGTTAATTTAACAAGATAAATATATGACAGAAAGTAATATAAATATTATGTAAAAAAATTAATACAAAAAAGATAATGCTGACAAAATTTGTAATCAAATTGTGAAATCCAATTTTTTTCAGTAAAATTACACGTATTTTATTCATTTATCTTAGAATTTACGTTTTAAAACACATTTATTTTAAAACACTTTTTTGTTATTTGACAACTTATTCATAAATTGTGTTACTTTGAAATTAAAAAATGTTGAATGTTAATTTAACACAAAACATTTAAATAACATGATCACTTTATGTTAAATTAATATTCAAATATGTTGAAAATTCAACACAAAATTTTGACAAGAGAACTTGAGTGGATCGTTTTCAACACAAATACAAAATGATTTTACTGCACATCATTCATCTCGCCGCGAAATTGTCGTTTAGGAAATTGATGCTCGTTGTAATTCCTTAAAGCAAGCGATCGAATTTCTATCAGATAAATGCAACGTAGGAAAGAAAAAATCATCACGTGTTAAAAACGCACATATTTTCACGACTACCTTATTTCTTGCTTATACTGTACGATTTCTTACATAACAGTCTGAGAGACTTTACATATAGAAACACTTGAACGGTGCGGTAATGATTTATGTTCGACTGACGTCAGTTACACTATCACGAATAAAGCGAGTCTTGTGTTATCTTTCTCGTGTTCGTACAAAGAAAAATAAAAGGAGAAAAGTAGCTCGCGTGTGCGGAGAATATTCATTGTTAATTATTTCTAACATTAAAAAGCGAACTTAAAGTTATCACGATGATATGATATCGCACTTTTTAGTTTATCAACAGCCATAATCCTCAGATGTAAAAAATATTGCGTAGCCCCTTCAGCAGAAACGAATTAATGTTACGGAAAAAATTCGTTGTTTATAAAATGCACGCGATATTAGCAACACCTGTCGTTAAAACGTATTCTTTTTTTTATTCTTTGAATGTACTAAAAGTCATTGATCTTTTTATTTGGATTGTTTCCAGTTTTTGTCACTTTTTTTCTGTATTATAACGTATTAAATATCGGAAAGTGACAGTAATCGTTAAATATGGCAGTTCATTTCTCGAGAAGAATTGCTTTTTGAATGTGATAATTGTTTTCTTTTTTATACTTCACGCAATACATACGAATGAAAAATATATTACATTTTGTGCTATAAAAAAATTATTTATGAGTTTTTTATATTAATAGCGTTCTCTAGTTATAAATTTAGTAACAATATAGCAGGAATAGTAAATCGATTCAAAACATTTTTTTTTTAGATGAAAATTCTTAGGTCTCTTTTTTTATAGCGTGACACAATGGTCAGCTTTGAACGTTTAATTAAAATAGAAAGGAAGCTGAATATAGTAGAATGTAGTAGAATTTAGGAACCACGTTTTTTTTTAGGTCGATGAAACTTTTAATTTGTCCGATATGTATAGTTATTAATATCTTTGAATGTAAATCGTGAAAGACAAATGTGAAAAATCCTTATTATGTACGTAATGTCTTGTTTCAAAGAAACTGCTTTTTCTCATGCGATAACAAGCGATTGAAATAGAACAGACTAGAATTTGCGAACTAGTTGTCAAATGCTGTTACTTGCCCGCGATTTATACAACGCAAGTGGAATAAATCGCGCATATCTCGTGCATCGACCATTTCTTTTGTACTAACAGCAGGATCGTAAGGTAGGACGGTCCGCTTTCTGGCCTTAACACACAATTCACCATAAATTGCAAGAATAATTTAGCCGAATGCAACCAGCATTTATTAAATCGAAAGATAAATATTGCTCACGTTAAGAAACCCTTTCCCTTCTTAATCGCCAAAGTTGTGCAATCTTACGTCGCGACATCGCGACAACAAATTCCCGAAAACTACTGAAAGCGGACGAAAGTCGTGATTTTAAAAAATGCGAGAAATCGACGCGATCGACACGAATTTGACGATAAGGACCGAACCCGGCGAGTGCCCCTTCTGGGCCATCTTATTCCTCACCCTTCGACTTTTCCGAGTAAACAGGGATGATTCGCGCAAGATATCATAAATATAATACAGCTAGTTCCCCTCTCCGGCCCGACGCACGATATCTTTCCACTTCCTTCTTCCATTTTTTTAAATTACTTTCGTTTGCCATCGATATATACTTCGCTATATATCGACATACATATAGAATATACCTACATAAATTATGTAACATCCTGCGCTCCCTCGCGTAGGACCACGTACATCCTCTTCGCACCGCTTCTCCCCCTCCCCCCCCCCCCGTTCTTTCACTCTTACGCATTCACGTTGCACGCATAACGCATGCACGCATTGCGTTTACATCAGGCCTGTCCAATTTGAGCTCCAGAGCTGAAACGCAAAGCCATTGACGCAAGAAATTCAATGTAAGATTTTAGGAACTGCAAAATGTTGATAAGCGTCACTCAAATACGTATCAATACTTTACAGTTCTCGAAGTCTCACCCACATTGAATTTTTTTCCATCGATGGCTTTGCGTTTTGGACAGAACCGGAGCTGAAATTGGACAGGCCTAATTTACATGAACGCGGCTTTTTAGATACATCGTGTGCTTCACCCTTATCTTCCGCCACGCTCTTTCTCGTCACTTTTCCCTGTGCCCTTTTCTCTCCCTCTCATTCTTCCCGTATCACGCGTGTGCAATCTCTCGCGCAGTTTCCACGACCGGCTCTCCGTGCGTCTACGCGATATAATGTGTCTTGCGTCCGCTCGTTCACGTCTCTGCCCTTTTTTTTTTTACACGAAAAAAATTCATTTATTTCCCCTTTTCTCCGCGCTCTGCTATCTGCGACCTTCAGCTTTTTTCGGTTGATTATGGCGATTTTCCCATTTTCCTTCGTTTCCTCTTTTTTTTTTTTGCAACCGGCGGCTGCTCGTTTAAATACTATTTCGCTATAGTGGACTACCGTTTATGAACGCTATGCTACTTTGTATTGTATCCTGTAATGCTTCGTAATGAACGACTGGTACTGAATGTGCATACTGGTGAACACACGCAATCTATAAGGTCCCGTTCCAAGGATACCATACGCGGCGGTCGAGCCGAGCGCCGCACGAAAACGACGAGCGCGCTCGTTAACGAGCCCCCGCTCGTAGACACTGGCGAGATTTTTAATTAATATTCCGATGTACAGCGCGGACGAGAGACGCCGCGTCTCATTAATCACGGAACGCGCCGCGCTCGACAAAATAATCGTCCGTGCGAAAAAGAGTGTCGCAAAAACGGATAGTCGCTATTAAAAACGCGTCGGACAGCTTTGATCGGACTTGAAGCGAAATTGATCTACGGATCAAAGTATCGAGATCGGCGTCTCGGAAAGGAAGCTAAATAAAATATTATTTTATCTTTTCGGCGGATTTTTTTTGTCATTTTTTCCCCTTCGTTATGCACGGAGTATTAATCAAAATTTTTTGACCTCACTGTTAATTCTGTAGTGTCAAATTTAACTTAATTTAAGTCACCCCTATTCCTGCTCAATATATCGTTATTTTATAGTGTCAAATTTAATCATTGTTTTAGTATAAAATAACGATATGAGGAGCAGACTTTCGAAATGCGTTTTGTTCAAAATTTGTAATTTTCAGAAAAACGAGAAAGAAAGAAACTACATATTTTACAGAAAATAGCAATATGTCAATCCAAGTAGGATGAAATATTAAATAAAATTGCTAAACAATTGTTAAAAAGGTTAAACAAATACATTTTGTTTGTTTTTAAAAAGCATAATTAGTTAAAATGCATTTCGAAATATCTGTTTTTTCAGCATATAAATTTCAGCACGTAATGATGAAAAAATGCTTCCTGAATATCTTAGAGTAGCTTATAATATAAGTTATTCAACACTGAACACTACGCCATTTCTAACTATCTCTAAAAAAAATGAAATTTTGTACAAAACGCATTTTGAAAATCTACTCCTCATGTATCGAATACAAGCAGTGGCAATTTAAATTACGTTAAACTTGACACTATAGATTTAACAGTGCTATTAATTTAAATGAGTCCGTCGTTTCACAATAAAGATGCCGCCGCGTATGCTAGCCGTGATGTCGAGAGTGTATGGGTCCTGTACGCTCCGGTTACAAAATAATATATGCAACGTGAGAAATCACGATCCGGCTAAGCGTTGCTCCACCCTCTGAGCCTGCTTTCCCGTTTCAATTAGTACTCGCGTACTTTGGTTACGGATAGTGTAATCATAGTTTACAATTAACCGCTCTGCGTCCTCTGTCCTCGTTAAAAATCTTAGACATCAACATACATTCACATTTTTTTTTTATTTTTATAATAAACCGTTATTAGAAACCTATCCTCGTATTCGCTATGCACTTTAATATAAATTTCATCGTGTTTTACCGTTTATTTAATCGTTAATTTGTTTATTTACAGTGACGCGTATCTATTCGAAATTCGCTTTATCCTCTTTCTTTTTTACTCGTTAATTAATTAATTAATTCATTACAAACCGCGTGGCCGTGCTTGTCAGCGCGGCAGATATTTTACCTTCGATCTCGAGAAGAGAGGAACAAGTCTTCGTTTTTTTTTTCCCTTTTCTTTCTTTTTAACGCGTGAGAACGCACGCGGCGTGCCCCTCTCGTTGGCGAGACAACCGCGCGCGAGCCCCGCATCCTTTCTTGTTCTCTTGCACACGCACACGAGTGGATGATTACGTAAGTGAAGTGGCATTACCGAACGTAATAGCAGACGGGGAACTCAGACCTCCTCGGGATGGACGTGAAGCGTATCCTGTTCTCGTTTTTCCCTTCCTTCTTTTTTTTTTTTAAATTCTACCTCGGACGTTTATTTACACGCGTTTAAATTGCATCGACAGGTCCGCGGATCGCGCGGACCGAAATATAGATCTGACTCGTTAATACAGGCGGCGTCGAATCCTCCTCGCGTACAATTACACGCAAACGTTACATCTATTTACATACGTTTCTGAACAAACAAACCCACCGCAGATGCGTTCTCTCTATCTGCTGTTAAAAAAATACATTTTCTTTTCCTCATTCGGGGCAGCAGGACGCCTCACGTCTCGCGGTCTGCGGCACGGATGTCCGTGGGTGTATAACGTGGTATTGGACGTGATGGATGGATGATGGAAACGAAAAAAGAGAGGGGAGTAAAATAAAAAAAAGAGGGATAAGTTTGCAGTGAGCGACCTTGTCTATTTTCTATATCGAATAATTCGAGTCTATATTATTGTTATAACGTATTCACTTATATCGTCCGCGCGAATGAGTACCCAGCGTGTACTATGTGTGAATCCATGTACCCTTCTGATCTTTCGCCCTTCGCGTGCGAACGATCGATCGAGCGGCGTTGTGCTCCTGTTATTCCTCGTCCGCACTTAAAATAAATTCGCGATCGACTGTTTCGTGACACTTTCACAATTCACGTAATAATACAACTGTGGTGCAACGAACGAGCGCGTCCGTTCGTAAAGAAATTCGAGGTTCCGTAAAACGTGTTACGTATTTTCTAAATCTCGTAAAGTAAAATCTCACTCGAAGAGACTGAAAATTTAGACTGTCTTGAAAAAAAAGTGAAAATACGGCCACTCTTGTTCGAGATTTTCCACTCTTTTTAAAGTGAGGTTCCATCTACCTTGGTATTACACTTCAAAAAAGGGATTGAGATTTCACTCCTTCGAAGTGAATCTCATTCTAAAAGAGTAAATCTTACTTTAAAAAGACCGAACAAGAGTGGCTGTCTTTTCACTCTTTTTTCAAGACTGAACAGACTAAATTTTCAGTCTTTTTGAGTGAGATTTTACTCCATGAGATTTAGTAACTGCAACTACTCTGGTTGAAAGATGCCGATAAGTATCCTTAATATTGATAAATATTCATAGCTTAAATGAATATCTAAAGGATCATTAAGATGCAATAATTATATATTATTAATGACATATATATGTATATTAATAAACATATGATTGAGAATGAATGATGAATTATGCTAATAATTATGATAATAATTGCATCAGCACATTTCAACCAAAGAAGAATATTCATAAATAACATAAATAAGTCGTTATTTGACAAATTTCAAATATAATAATGATTGTCCGCGAATACATCTTACTTAATATTCGCTTATAAACGAGACGTGAGTTTTGAATCGACGATCAATTGGAACCATAAAAAGATTTTATCGACCAGCTCGCTCGTCGCTAATTGCTGTTGCAGCAACAAAACAGAAGTGAAAACTACAAACCAATGATGGATGGCGCGTGACACTCAGACTTACAATACTGCTGAA
The DNA here is from genome assembly GCF_000204515.1 of Acromyrmex echinatior. The sequence continues at coordinate 951,003 of NW_011627088.1, read as the reverse complement.
CTTTTGTTTATTCACAAACGTATTGTTTTCAGTTGACTGCAGTCATTCGCTGCTCTCGCGATCGTAGATGCGAATGAGGACGATGAACTATGAATGGATTTCCGAAAGCGAATCGGTCATGTCGAGTAATCTTCAAAGTAATGATTCTCTCATTTCGCTACTTAAGATTCTGAATGAAGATTTCTTTCTTCTATTTTCTCTCACATGCACGCAATCACGCATTCCCTCGCTACGGTACTCATTTCCCGTGTAATTCGTATTTACAATAATTCGTTAGTGCAATCGCACTCGCAATTGTATTTTTTTGTGGACACGAACGAAAAAGTACTCACTGCTTCGTCTTCCGTCCACGCACGCACACGTGGATGTCATGCGGAAGATGAATCCACGAGTGTGTATACATGAAACGTGTACACGCACAAGTCTTTTTCCCTGGTAATGTGAATAAATAAAATAATAAAAAAAAAGGGAAATGTAGAAAAGGATCAATATAAATCGGGAACATGATTGAACTGATTAGGCACCATGTATAAGTGTGAACAGAAACATGATTCGTATGCTATGAACAAAATGAACAACGAGGGAAACAATAAACGACGGGGGTAAGGGAGGGTTGGCTCCGGGGGTTCGTTCGTGCCGCGATTACCGCTCCACCCCCGGTGCCGGCAGTACGTTAATTTGTTCGCTATTAAATTTGATATTTCACTAGCAAATATAGAATATCGAGTGTTGAATATTCGTTAGCGTAATGATAGCGGATAATAAATATAATACAGATCTATAGATAGAAGTCTCAGTATAATACAGCTATTATACAAATCTGTCTTTTACTCGATTTCGCGATTCATTTTCTCTCGCACAATATTCGTTCGCTCGTTTCTTTTTCTACGCTACTTTTCTTATCCAACGGCTCGAATCAACGATATTATACGCTATCCTTGACTCGTGACAATGATGCAATTAGATCTGTCATGACAGAAATTCGCCTAAGTTCGTGGCTCGCGTCGATTTGTTTAATGAGCACATATACTCATATCATAATTGCATAATGCACATACACGCGCTTACATTTTCTCTCCGATCCACGCTCTTTCTCTTTCTCTCTCTCTCTCTCTCTCTCTTTCTCGTTTCATATTATAAGATTTACCTAGAAATACGGCACTCTTTCTTAAATCTCCCCGGCCCCCCTGTTGCCCGTCGGCATACAAGGCGGCCACAAGAGCCACTTGTACATATTCATTAGGAATTTATTTACACGCGTGCTAACTATCCTACTCGCGATCTCGCATGCGAATTCGAATGATCCTTCGTCCTCGGCGTCCTGCGATTGGCCGGGCGGCCGCGGCGATCGGCCCGAACTTAAACGCCGCATGAGAGACACGATTAATTCCAGACGATTCCTCTTGACTTTTCAAGCTTTCGCTCGATACGGATCGTCTATTCATCGAGGAACTACGGCGCGTCGTATTGACGATTTCGAGTCCATATAGTATCTCTATGAGGTTTTTCCGAAAGCCATTCGCGATAGGATCGTGATCATTTTTCACCGGATTATTACCGCCTTGGCCGCGAACCGAAAGCATTCAAGGATTTTCAGGTACTCTTTTCTCGAGGCACGGCGCGCTCGCGTGATCGCGCTCAGGATAAACTATTTCCTTGCCGGCCCCGAGCGAGGACCCCTTAACGAAGGACCGTTCGTCGTCGATGGCTGAGCCCATGCGGCATTTTTCCATGAATTAAACATTCGCTCGAATTAATCACGTGCGATCTGACGTTATTCGCGTACATAGGCTTACTATACTTAATATATAATAGACGTCCTTCTCTCGCGTACACTTCTCGCTTTCGGTCGAGGATACTTAGCACGCTGCCACGACTTCTGCTCACATCTCTCTTTCTCTCATATTTGAATAAATACCTACAGTTAGCGTAATGATAAGAAGGACAACCAATACGACTACCATTTATAGTAGTGATAATAGTGGGCGTGTACTATAAGTAGTGTCTAATAGTAGCGCTTCTCTTTCCGTCTTTTCTTCTCCACTTTCTTTCCTACTTCCCGTCCTATTCCTCGTCTTCATCTTAGAGAACCCCGCTAGTTCTTTAATTGTAGTTAATATGGCGCTGCCGCTCGTGTGTCGTGCATGTCTCTTCTCTTGACGTGTCTCTTCTTTTTCGTCTTTTTTTTTTCTCTCTCATTCTCTTCGTCTTTTCTGTCTTCTCTGCTATCTCTCGAGTCGGCGCGACCATGGATCGTGCGTGTCTCACTACGATCGAGGGACGGCCGAGATACGCGCGTGTCTCGCGCGCCTCTCAAGAAATCAATTAAACGTAGGATAATCACAGAAGAAGGGGTTTCGACGCATGGGATATACGACGTTCTCGTACGTAGCTGGTATTGTCGCTTCACCGTAGCAGCTGCTGCAGTAACGCGCTCATCAGCAAGCTACCTGTCGCTAGGATTAGGCTCGTGTACCGAACTTGCGTATGAGCGTACGAACTTGCGCTGTTGTATGTCAGCTCCTCATTCTTCACCACTTCGTTCGGATGATCCGAATATTCCTCTGCGAAACACAAAAAGCAAAATAATTATCAACCATTGATAAGATACATGACATCCACACAATGGAGTATTAAGGAACATAAATTTTACGATTTGTTAGTAATAATAGAAAAACGTTTTTCTTGAGAAAAAAGATTGAAAAATAAAGGTAGGTGAAAAGTAGAATTATCTATTATATAACTATACATTTTATTCTTTTTATCCTTTATCTATTTTAAATAATCCATTGCATCATTCAAGTTCAGTATTCATAGTCAAGCTCAGTATTATATTTAAAAATTGTTTTAAGTACAATCTCAGAGTTGCCACAGAAAATTAATTTTAAAATTCCCTGAAAAAAACTTTTTCAAGTTTTCCAGATGAAAATGGGAAATTTTCATGATCAATATAAAGTATGTAAAAATTTTAATATTATAAAATATGTAAAAAATTTTAACATTTAGAATCAAGGATTGTAAAAAAGCTACCTTATATTATTAAAAACATAAAAGAAGCTTAATAGCACAATAAAATTTTGTCAAATTCAAGCCAATAAAAAATTAATTAGTATTATTGGAAAAAAGAATACATATGACAAAAAATGGCGATCAGATAAAATTACTAAATAAAATATAAATTGTTATTATTTTTTAAAAATCGTGTAAAGTGCACAAGTTTTGAACGTATTTGACTATAAACATCAAATATAATATTATATTTAAAAAATTATAAAAATTATTTGGAATAGAAGCAGTTTGGAATAGAAGGGAATTGTGAGCAAAGTTCAAAATTCCAGTCTCTTTTATATTTTTTCTTGACTTTTCCCGGTTTTCCATGGCCAATTTCAAGTTTTCCCGGCAACTCTGAATCTCTTTTAAGATGTTATAAATCAATCACAGATTCGTATTAGCATCTTATGATATTACTTAAAACGGTTTTAAAATAAGAAAATTAATTAATTTAATCAAATTTTTAAGAAGACAAATTAATTTGTTCAACCTTTTATATGTTTTAATCCACGATAAAGATGAGGGGTTTGCCAATGGGACAATATCTTGAGATGTGCCGCCAAGGACATCCTTGTGTGGATGTTCAAGCTGCATCTCAAATTTTAATGGTTATTACCATATGCGGAACCACGAGAGAGAAACGAAATCCCTGGCAATTTCGTGTCAACACCTTGGTGTATTCCCTATCGTGCCGCGTCTTGGAAACACCGTTAATGTGTGAGTGACGATCCGTGCACGGCTTATCGGAGAAATGCAAATGCGCGCGTACGTACATTTAGAAGTCAAATTATATCGTGGATGTCAATGCAAAGAAAAAGGGCGTGCAGTGCCGAGATCGACAGATGGTTTTCGTTCGGTTTTCATTCGATTGGATCTTAACATTGCGCTTCACTGACCTTCCACCTGGCATATGTAAAAGCGCGCATATTTACGGCGCGCACTTGCAACTAAATGTAGCGATATGGCTCTTAACGTATTTCGCACATAAATGCGATGTCAAATAGATATGTAAACCTGTCTAAACGTGCTCTCTTCATTTTAAGAAATACGTAATTAAATAAGAATAAGGAAATCCTCGTGTCAGTTATGAATTAAAGAGAAAATGAGCTAGAATAAGCGCGGAAAGTGAGATAACTCGGAAGAACACAATTTGCAACTGACTAATACTGACAATAACTAACGGCGGTCATCATTATTACCTGTTTCTACTATAATTTACTCTGGATATGCCGCAGATAGTCTAGTATTATGTAGATATAACCGTTCGCTCATCATAGATACTCAGAGTGAAGCGCAAGTGTGTATTAAAAGAAATTCAACTGATACAGCGAACATTATCATACTTCGACTGTCAATTAATATCGATTTGAAACGGTCATTAATAATTACCGATGTATCTCATTTCCGTAAACATATTCTCCAAATTCTTTGGAATGGAATTCTCTAAAGAGAATTGAAAATTGAGCCATTCTTGGAAAAGAGTGGTTCAATTTTTAAGAGTGAGATTCACTCTTCAGTATAAGAATTACTTCAAAAGTTTTAAAGAGTACATATATGACTAAACTAGGCCAAATGCTTCTTGAGCAAACAAAAAGAAATCGGGAATGGATTAATCTGATGAACTAATCGATGATTCCATTGATTTTCGGACTGGTATGAGTCGCTATTAAATGATTTGGATGAAATATAAGGCACAAAAGTGAGAGAAAGTGCTTTAAAATGATATTCCATCGGGCAGACGAGACAGGCACGCAGCGTGTATGGTGACGACGTGATACGTACTGTTCTTCTTCTTCTGACCGGTCGAAGTCTTGGGCGGCGTGATCGAGGACGGCGATCCATTGTAAATTGGCGGCTGCGGCTGATGCGGATGCACAGGGTAGACGGCCGGTGAGGGTACATGAGGCAGGGTCGGCGCCGCCGTGCCTGGCTGATGTGGATCGAGATCGATGCTGATCTCCGGGTAGAATCGATCTCCGCCCCTGTAGACGATTGGCGGGGCTGGCAGACCGGCGGCGGAGCCGCCCAAAACCGCGGTACTTGTCGAGCTGCTGCTGGGCACGGTGCTGCTGGTCACGGCTACGGCTGGAAAATGGACGACATGGTATTAGATGATTACGCATCAGTTCTTTTCTGTATCCTATGCCCGACTCGATCGCAAAGATGCATACAACAATACAGGATATATATCGTTTTATCCTTATTGTTCACCGAATGTTAAACAAGGATAGTCGAACGCAACCCAGAGTCTAGAAATAACCGGCGACGGTTGAAGAACGACTTCTACATGAACTGCTTCTACATGACTTAGTAGATTGAAAGAAGAATTCGTGTCGTTACGCCGAAATAGCCGCTTGAAGCATGACGCTTGAATATCTTATCGCTGAGAACATCTTAGAACTTGGAACGGTGGTTCTTCACCAACACTATGATTATGTGAGTAGGAAGAATCGTGTTGCGAGTGTTAGTAAATAATTGTATATTTTTAAAGAAAGGATTTGTATGCAATTGATTATAAAAATGTTTATTTTAAGAAAAGTACTTTGAGAAAGTATTTGATATTATTGCAAAAGGTTTACTTCTATGTCTTCATAGTTATCATTTAAATATATGCAAGTTCTTTTATACGTTGAAATAATATATATTTTTAAATATGTATAAAATGACTTCACATTACTGATTTTCCTAGTCATACTAAATATTTAAATTTTACAATATGAAAAATGGAATTTCTTTTAATCTCCAAAATAAAAATCGCTGTTAAAACACGCTGAAAAAAATTCTTAAATCAGTTTTAATGTAGAAAAAAGTACAGATAAGTTTCAGAAACTGTGATTAAATGCAGAGAGAGGCACCTTCGTCATCTTCACACTTTCCCATCGCGAAGGCCTACCGATAGCTCTCCGCGTTATTCTGAGCGTACAACTTGGCGCTGTACCTGCTAACCCCTCGGAAATAAAACTCGCGACCGAGGAGGTACACGCACCCCCCGGCGATATAATTGTGTGGAAGTAGCCGCGCGCGAACTCTCGACGTCTACCGTGAACGCGAGGTCGAGTCTCGCCATGGAATCTTCAATGCTCGAGATGCTACAGAGAGAGGAAGAAAGAAAGAGAGAGAGAGACAGAGAGAGAGAGAGAGAAAGAGAGAGAAAGAGTTCAGAGTTCCCGGCCGGCAAAATAGCTGGTCATTATGGCGCATGAATCGTCTCTGCTGGGGCGGAGGTGGCAGGAAGAGAAAAGGGGGGAGGCAAGAGGGGGACCGAAAGAGCGGGAGGACGCTTCGAGGATGCTTCGGAACGAATTGGGGAGAGAATAGCGGGGCGAAATGAAATGGTAGAATTTATTGTGCCCCGGGACACAGAATTGGTCCCCCCCGGCCGCAACAAATGATGCACGGTAAGAATTATAATCGATAGGGATTATTTAAGAGAGAGACGGCGGGACAGATGACAGGAGGAGAGACAGAAGGTGAGAGGTAGGATAGGAGGAAGGACGAAGAGAAAATGAGCTCGAAAGGATGACGAACGAAGGATGAGTACAGCCTGCTATGGTAGCTGTTCCTCTCACGTAACTGATTACGGGATAATGAATTTATAGACCATTTCTGTTCCGTGCTCCTGATTCTTCTTTCCATTCTCTATGTTTTTTTTTTTTTTCGGAGTATGTACCTTCGACAGAGATCACGCGGAACGAGAAAGCGTGAAGAGTTAAGAGTGTGATTTACACGCGGAATGAAAAGGCGGTGTCCCTCATGCAAACGACACCTGTAATTTTAGATTATGATAATTGAGAAATTAGAATATAATTGCCGCGCGAATTGTGCCTTCCATGGGAAGAAGAGTCTGCGTTTCGGATACCGTTTCACGGGCGATGCAATGCAAATGAAGAAACGCACGCGAGTGAACTCGCATAACGAATCGTCACGCGAATTGTGTTCGCGGAGAATAAGTTTCCGTCTCTCGAATCTTGGAGAACAAAGAAAATCCGTTTCTATTCGATATCTCAAAGTTATATTTCGGAATAAAATAGAATTTTATATTCCCATATTAGAAAAAAAGTCTAGTTATATTAAATGGAATTTTGATGGATTCAATTACATAAAGAAATACTTATAGTTAAAACAATCAACATTCTAATCAAGATAATCGTATAAAAGAAACAATTTTCTAAATTAATTAAAAAATAAATTAAAAAAAAAATTAACTTAAATTAACTAAGATTAATTAATCTAATCTAAGTTAATTAAAAAAAATACAAACCAAAAATAATTTCATTGAACCATCAAAATATTTATAAAAAAAAAGCTCAAATGTGATGAGCAACGCTGCAAAAAATTTTAAACTATAGCTAAATTTTGATATACTTCAGTACCATTTTTTTCATGCAGAAATTTAATTATAACTTTTAGGAATTCTGGTTGGTATGATCAGAATGCATTTTGTTCATATCTTTTGTCGATACAATCAAAACATTTTTCTCAGTATAATGCTTACAAGCGTTTCATAAGTAAAAAAGAATTGGAAATTGGAACAATCTTCCTTTCTTCTCATAAATCAGCTTTTATACTTTTCACACGACATGTCTATCCTGAATACTTACAGTTGTTGCGCGATGTCGCCGACGAAGCGGAGGTCTCAGCCTCATTGCTGCAGCAGACCTTGAAGACGACCTTCATGTTGTGGCTGGTGCACCGTCCGCCAATGCGCCTGTGAAGGTCATCCTTGGACGAGGTGCTGATGAAGTAGTAATCGTGGCCCGGGAGGAATTCGAGGCCCCCAGGTTGCGGCGTAAACGGCCTAAACGTGATGGTAAAGTACATCGTTTTGCGCGGCTTGTCGCACACTGCTATTACCCGCGGACTCGGGTTCGTTATCCGACATGTTTCGTACTCCTCCTTGGACACCTGCAAAACGTCCAAGAGAAATCTTGCGGTCAATTGCGACGGTATAATCGATCGGCGACACGGGACGACACGCGGATCGGCGACACCGATCGCTGATTGACTACTGTGAAAGGTACCATCTTAGCGTTTCCCCCCCAGCGAACTGATTCCCGTGCTCTTCAGCAGAAGAGGGCTTCATTGTCGGAGCTAATCGTCGTTAGCTAACACTCGTCTAGGACGAACGGCGGAGACAATGGAACAACGGATGGCGGAGAGTGGAGGGACAATCAAGTGGATCGAAACGATTAGGTCGCCGACGACGCAGGAATGGTCTTTGGGAGGTTTTGCTTTGCTCAAGAGGGTGGACGCCACCAGAATGTTTGATGGCGTCCATGAAAGCCGAGAATCTGCCGCGGTATCCTGAATTGGTTATCGGGAGAATAAACGTTTGTAAAAACGTATCAATCGGGAATGCAGTGTCAGATTTTCGTCTTGGTATTAGCGACAGCTTTTTTTATCAGAATTAACTTTTAGCCAAAAATAATCGGAAAAAATCTCCGTGGCGAATAAAAATAAGCGGCAAAAAAATAAATTCTAACTAAAAAAGTAGAAAAAATATAGAACTTAATCTTTTTCATCTCAAAATCACGCATTAAATCGAGTTTAAAAATAGTGAAGGAGATCGTGAGATTGCCCAATGTGCTTATAGATATTTATATACGTCCAATATTTCTTTCAGTTTATCAATAAATCTATGTTTCGGTATGCTTGCTAAAGAGCGGATGTCGTTTTGGATGTATAACGAAAGCGGGTTAAAGAACCAGTTTCAAGTAGCAGCTGTCTAAACATTCGCAGACTCCGATCGACAATTTCTTACGTCCAATATGACTGAAGTTGTCATAGACATCATACGTTATGATTTTGCATCTAAATGCATCGAAGAGGAAGGTTGCATTAATTCGGCTATCGATATTAAGATAAATATTACATAAAATTAACTTACGTTGTAGATGATGTACTTCTCAGCATCGTCATCAACATACGTGTCCGGTGGATACACAGGACATATTATATTGACTTGATCGTATTCGAACATTGCGTTGTTTTTGTTCACGTCAATTATATGATCTGTGTTGTCTATTCGAAATCTGTAACATAAAAAAATCAATAAGAAGAGATTAATAAAATTCTTGATTAAGGGAACAATTTTTATCTATGACGTTGCGCAAACATAAATTTATCTTATACTAATACCAACGATAAGTAAGAGTTTCATCACATCATTTATTCGATGAACTTTCCTTATCCGATTGTTATCTATATTGGGAGTAAATATTTCTCTTTAAATGAAACGATTACTAGCAAATGCATGTTTGGAGAGACTACACATGAAAATTTTTACACATGATTTGCTGTAAATATATCTCTTTTAAAGTCTCGGAAGCGAACGTTTCTCGAAGAAGATCATATTTCTCGCAGACTATGGCGATGCAACGCATACCGTCGTTTCCGTGCAGCAAGTTCCAGGACTATCCGTGAAACATTCGCGAGATACCGACGCCTCCGGTGGAGTCTGAGGGGAGAAGCGAGAGGGACTACAGAGACCAGCGTCCCTACGGCCTGTCGGTAGCCAGGTTAGGAAAGGAAGAAAAAGAAAAGACTCGGACTCGCCCTCGTAAGCACCCAACGTCAGATAGGCAGGCACCCATGGTGTCGAAGCATCGCGCAAGTGTACGTACTGGCTCTTGTACAGGATGCTTCAGAAACAAACGCACGATTCTCTTGAACCGACTTGAACTTTCTCGTTAACAAAATGAAAATTCCAACGACTATTCTCTTTTCCCACATTTTTCGATATTGATATCTAAATAATTTAATTTTATATCATACTGAGGTAAAATTTATACAAAATTAAATAAGAGCTCCAGTCATTCTAATCGCTGACAAGTCGAACGTTATTGACGCTTCTACATTGAAGCGATCACGGTTTCGCTTGACTTGGCACTTTCTATCCCGAGCTTGAACACCCTGTACATTTACGCGGGTGCGAGTATGCGCTTAGCCTAGCGATCGTGTACACATACACGTGCACACGTACACGCGCGCGCGCGCGTCACTGCATTATGTAGCGAGTTCGCCGATCAGGATACTTGGGGAGGATGGAAGAACGAAAGGTCGGCGGATGAGCAGTGGAAGAAGAAGAGGAGGTGCAGAGAGAAGAGGTGGCGGACGGTTCCTATATAACCGGTTCTTACCGCGAGCACTCTTGCACACGCTAATACGCGCTCCGTAAGTCGAGGTGTACGCAACAGTGACGTCTCCCTATTCCGCGTCGACCTATTTCGTATTCGCGAATCGGCGAAAACTGCGCCGTCATTCAATAAAATTATATAAGTCGCAAAGAAATTCGAGAAAAATTCAAAGATTCATAGATTGAGAAAAAAAAAATGTAATAAATTCAAATAAATATTTATTTGAATAGCACTAACTGAACATTCACTTACAGTAAATAAATATTTACTCAATAAAAAATGATACTAAATCAAATTAATAGTTTTTCTTGTATCGAATAAATATATGTTTACATTTAGTATTATTACTATGTGAACAAATATTTATTAAAATTTAATTTTCATTTTTAATTCTTTCAATGTACTCAAACATAGGAAGAACATAGGAAGGTTTTGCTAAAGTATTTAAAAATTCAACTAGATATGTATAGATCTGAATATAAATTTTGTTAGATCATCAAAATAATTTATGCGTGTAAGACATTAATAATTTTGATAATATTTAAGAAAATTAAAATTATTTTCAGATTTATACCTTGTAAAATTTTTAAAGTAAAATCGTTTCTTCCGTGTATTTTATAATATTGCACGTTATATTAATATATACTTATAATATATGTGTAATACTTGTTTCTAACTTATTGAATATTTACAGGATATTTTACATATTATCTGTAAACCCACTTAACGCTCGTTGTTTATATCATTATCTATTTTCAAGCAAAATATCCTCTCTAGAAAATATTTATATTTTATGCATACACGAAGATACCTTGTCTCGTTACTGGCAGTCCGCGATTTCGTCGAACGGTATTGCATATTTCACCGCGTTGCGAACGCTGGGCGTTGTACCGTTTTTTACTTACGCGAGCTTCTCGATTCCTCGTTCGTTCAACGTTTAAGCCGTTTATAGATGCACGCACTGTCGAACGCGTCTACTTTTTGCGCGTGCATTCACGAGTGCGTCCAAGCCGCGATGTGGAGCTTTACACGAGTATATAACCGTATTTATTCTCTGTTTCTCGCTCTTTCTTACGCACATTTGCCTTCGCGCTGGTAGCGCACAAGTTTCTTACGTGTTTAGAATTTATCCGAGAGCTGGCAACACGTACACATTGCACGCATGGTAAAGTGTACAGGTATTTTTGTTGTTTATTCTCTCTCATGCTATCTCATGTGCGCTTCCGCGGTTGGATCTCGTACAATCAGCCACGGACGATATGAGCCGCAAATCGTACTTATCTTTTTCTAGTATTTAAGGTTTTGTTATCAACCTCAAATCACCTAAATATCAAAATCATACGATATATTTTATTATTTCTGCTTTGAAAATGGACGAACAGAAGATTCCGATTATATTAATCAGAATTCTGATTATCTCAACTAGAATTTGGTAGATTTCACCAGAAAATTCTAATTCGTCTATTTTCAATTAGAATTTTAATTAATTCAACCAGATATTTTTCTCAGTTCATATAGAGTTCTTTTGATGAGATTTAAATAAAAATTTTTTAATAATTCTATGCAAGTCTGTTGGACAGAATTTCTGTCCTATTTTTCTGTTGGATTTATTTCGTTAAATTTATTTTCCTGATTATGAAAATATAGATATGGGGAAACCGATAATTTTGGATTTATCCCCTTTTGTTCTTATTTATTCTAATGAAATCGTTAGTTTTTTTTTAATTTTTTATTATAAAATTTAATTCGCCTCCTCAATATTATAAAACATATAACATATATTTATAATTCCGCATATATATAAAATTATATCTTTTCATATTATATTATTTTTTAATACAATTTAAATAAAATTTTCGGATAATCTTATTCGAAGCTTCGATTTATTTCGTTAAGCTTGTTTGCCCGATTGTAAAAATACAGACATGACGAAACCGATTTACTCTCTTCTGTTCTCAGCTACAAAATTATGATGAAGTGGATCGATGGCAAATTTGTCAAACAATACGAACCACAAGTTTGATACAAACCACAAATTTGATATAAAGCTCCTCACACACGAAAGGAATAAGCATTTCTCACGCGCGTGTATGTATACCACGCTTGTCACACGGGAGACGTGCACGACGACGCTGTTAGAGGGAAATGCGGGCGTCGAATATACGCGTCCCGACGTTTCAGAGCGTTAACGGACAATCTCATAAGTGGGCGTGTAAGGGCTCGAAAATTGGAAGGTAGGCCGGACCTCGGCCAAATTAACGTTTGGCGATAATATCCGCTCCCTCTCGCTCGTCGTCTCTCTTCTTCTCTCCTTTCCGCTTTCTCTTCGCTATATCCTCCATTCTGGGATCGATCGGACCCGATGGTACTCTAAGCGCAACAACGACCCAAGAGCGGTGCGCGCACGAGGACTCCCGGAACACGCGTACCCACGCGTGCATGTGCGTGCATGTGCGTGCACATGCGGAGGCACGTGTGAGAGCGCGCGTGGGCGTATAGGACGTTTCGTTCACGGCGTGGCCATTCACGAATTTATTAGAGACCGTATATGTACGTGGCAGCCCGAATTACTCGTGATAAAAACGTATCGTTCTCCTTTCACCTCGTAGTTTCTCGACTTCCTCGAGAGCAAGAGGTTTTCAGGTTGTCGTCGTCGTTGTCGTCGTGGATAATGTACGCGGAGGTGGCGATACGAGCGAGAGCAGCTTAATTCACCGTTTTCGAAACATGTAGTCTCAAACGTGTTTAACTTTTCGCCCCGCCCGCAACGTTCGGTTCCTCTCTCTACGGTGGACTTTTTACTCGTCTGATTATTGCCATCGCCGGGTTAGGAACCCGATGAGTGGATCCGTCGCGTCTTCCTCTTAATCGCGAAAGTTCGACGGTAATCTGGCCTTTTCCCGGCCTCGTCCCGCCGCTCTAGCGTTGACGTTCTTTTTTTCCTCTCTTCTTTCTTGAACATCATGGGTACCATGAGCTATAAAAGTAAGATCGCTCTTTCTCTTCTCCATTCTCCTCTTTTAGCCGCTACAAAGAACGATTCTTCTATACGTACACATCGGTCGCGTCGGCCGGATGTGTTATTGGTAGTCCCGATGTGTGATTTAAAGGATCTCCCTCCGGGGAAAGGTGTCATTTGCATATACCTACGTATTCGTAGGATCCCTCGAGTACCCCTCGTATTAATGTGATACCTCGCCTCGATTCTTAACAGTTCTTTTCTGGCCTTAGGTAAACACTCGGCATGAATATGTATGCCACCTCGCCGGTGACCCGTTCGAGGTTTGAAAGTACCACGCAATGGACATCGAGCCCTGTTTCATAGTCGCGTGTCTCTATGCGATCGCTATATAGGATTGTCCTAACGATATATTATTGAGCGCTTGTATTATTCGGTGATTCTCAACTCGTTGCAATAGAGAATAACGGTGCGTTGGATGATAGGAAAACGTGATCGCCATCTCTCTATTGATGCAGGTAGCTAAGTATGAGATATTGCTGGCTGGAGGAATATTATTTACGATTTAATGCGGGATTATCAGTTTTAATTCCATTCAAAACCAGAGAGTACCTTTTTTAGACTGTCTCGTAAAATAATAATAATCATATGCTAACCGGTCGTTAGTTACGTAGCTTAATCCTAACATTTTTCTGATAATCGTGGCATGCATAAATGTGAGACGTAAACAGTTGAAAGATAAATGGAATAAAATAAATTTAAAATAATGTGAATTGTTAAAAAAATAATAAGGCGAGCGAAAATGATATGCATAATTTTTAATATTACATTATCACCAAGAGACATCGGTCGGACAGCAATCTTCAAGTGATTTCCGTACGAGTGCAAAGTAGATTTGGTCGTCAACACCGCGCCATAACACTCTACCTCTAACTGTCTTCATTAATTCCCACCACTGTCTAGCCGACGCCAATCAACTACCAAGTGAATCCTGCGAGAGGGTCTTCCTAATTGGAATCGCAAAAAAGTGGGCGTGTTCCGATCGTTCGAATCATTCCTGCGGATTTCTGTCAGCCAGTCGGCGACGGCAATTTTTTTATTCTACAATTTCGACGCCTATAACTAAAATTGCGTTTCTCAACGCTTTCATTTTGCTGTACGATATATAGATATTTTATGATTACGATGATTATGATATGAATTAATTTCAGATGAAGCTGTCATTCAACTTTTTTCGTGCGAAAATATAAAATAAAAAAAGACAATAATTAAAAATGAATTTTTATACTGTTGCTATACGATATGTAATTTATAATTATTATGATAATTATGATTATGACATAAATTAATTTCGGACGTAGGCTATCGTTCAATTTTTTTGTGCAAGAATATAAAATCAAAAAGGATAATAATAATTAAGAATGAATTTTTATACTGTTGCTATACTATGTAATTTATAATCATTACGATTACAATAATTATGATTATGGCATGAATTAATTTCGGACGTAGCTATCATTCAACTTTTTCCGTGCATAAAATCGAAAAAGATAATTTAAAATAAATTTTTATACTGTGTGCCGTTAACAAGTCAACGTCCCAGTCATTATACGCGTGCAACGAGAAAATTATATGTAGCACGCAGGCAGGTTATTTCGATCGTCTGCATCGGGGAGGGTTAATGCAATCGTCACGATCCGCCGTTCGCCGGATTCACGCCGCGATGTTGAAACGAAAGCGCGAACAAAGCGGAGAAGCGGGTTAACCTGCCTGACCGAAAGGCGAGCAACGAGGCGATATATTCGCCCACAAAAAGTGCCTTATGTTCCCGATCCTTGACCCTCGCGTGTCGTCAAATTGAAAGAGAAGATTCCGCGGCACCGCGAAGCGCGCGAGACGAACGTCGCGCGCGCAATTCTCAAAGCGTTGCAAGCGTTCGCGCGGACTCGACGGTGGGACAAAGCCTCTCGGTGAGAAACCTCGGTGAGAAAAGCGTACTCACGTGCGTCGTAAAGGAGAAGGATACGAAGAGGAAGAGAAACGCAGAAAGATTGCAATGGAGAAAGAAAATAAGACGTCTCGTACAGGGACGACGAAATTTGGGCCAGCTGGTATTCAGAGTCCGTTCTTATTTTAAGACCGTCTTAAATAATTTCTTAAGATGTTAATGCGGCCTGCATTCACTGCTGGATCTATACTAAGGCATAAGTTAATTACAGAATAGTATTAACATCTTACGACATTACTTATGATCTTGAAATAAGAATCAACTATGAATACCAGCCTCTGACTGGTTTGGGACATACTTAAGACAGTAAATATCTTAAATATATAAATCAACTAAATGAATAGTCAGCACTATTATTTTCTTACGCGCTCCGGAAGCAATTCCCTCAATTAGATTTGCATTAGATAATAATTCACC
Organism: Acromyrmex echinatior; assembly: GCF_000204515.1. The sequence continues at coordinate 935,432 of NW_011627088.1, read as the reverse complement.
AATGCTTGTTTAATTGACTTTAGGGGTTCATGGAGTTTCAGCGCGTCATTCTATTCTCTCTCTCGCCACTTCTCAATTAGGAAATTTAATAAGTATCTCTGTCGCGGGATCGTTTGACAGAGCTGTAAACTTGGAACTTGAGTCTCATTGCTTTACATATGGATGCGCCCCTGCCGGTGAAGAGAAGGCGGAGAAACACAGATGAAACGGACGCTCGTGCACCAACTGTAAGCGGGATATTCTGGCAGGAATATCAAAGCCGGGACCGCGTCAAAGAGCACGAAGAGAGCGAGCGCGCGGAAAGAAGAAAAGAAAAGAAGGGAGAAGGAAAGAGGGGAAAGAAGCGAACGGCAAAAAGGACACCGTGAACGCAGCGTGGACGTTACGGCTTCGAGACCACCGCTTGACTCTTTCATTCATCATGTTCATTCCTCAAACGGGCATTGTACCCGTTGTGACGTACGTGTGTGATGTACGTTTCTTTCTCTCCGTTTTGCGCGACGTGCACCAAGTCGTAATATTCGCGGGACCGCAAATCGTAAACGAAGATATAAATTTAGTTTGCGCACTCACGTCGACACGTGAATTTATCGCTCTTAATGTTGTTTTGTCTCGCAGTTAAGAGTTAAGATTAAACATACTAACGTAATAATTTAGCTTACTGAATCTCTTGTTCTAAATGACATCCTAACTAGTTCTTGAATAGCAAGAATGTTGAATATCATAGAAATCTTCAAATAAGAGATTGAATACCGTTTAGACAACTTTTTGATTAGTCCGTTTGGTTCGTCATTTCCGCATACTCAGAATGATGCTTAAGATAGAATGAGATGCATGAATTCTATATCAGTCTACCCAAAATTCTATCTTAAACGTTTGATATTTATAAGTAAAGTATTTATAAGTAAATAATATTATAAACCACAGAATCGTATTCGACATCTTAAGACACTATTCAAAATGGTCTTAGAATAAGAATGGACTATAAATGTACCTTAAATAAAAGAGAATGGATATTATTTAAACAACTTCTGATTAGTCCATATTTTTCAGACCTATTTAAGATAAAATGAGATATATGTACAAGATATAAAAGGAGATGCGTGGATATCTCATTTTATCTTATATATATATATATATATATATATAATCTATCCCGTTTTATCTTAAGCAAGTCCTGAAAGATATGGTGAATCAAAGGATCTCTATAAATATACCACAATCCGAGAGTGACGTCCCACGAACAAGTCCAAGTAAATCGGCAAAAAATTCCTCCTCGCTCTCGTGAGTCGTTACGTTAAGAAACATCCGACAAAAGGAAAGGCAGGAGAGCAAGGGAGCGTTAATTTTCCGCGTGAAATCCGAACGGCGTGGGTATAACGCGTCCGGGGGGCGGAATCGTCACAGTCCATTTCTCGGGAGTCGCGTC